>NNCF01134613.1:29149-73336 GCA_002313205.1 Laupala kohalensis
AGCAGAGCTATATGCAGTGCAGCAATAATCGAGCCGAGTTCTTAAGAATGCTCGATAAAACTGGAGCAAGGAGGAGCGATCAGCGCCCCATTCCCTGCTACTCAAGCACTTCTTTAGATTCAGTGTAAATTGGATATGCGGTTTTTTTTAATTATAGACAATCACTTTCACTTAACTTCACTTTATTAACATTTATTGTAATGTTGCCGACGTTTGGATGCAGTTTAGCACCATCAACAAGGTTGAATTATCAGTACTTTCCAGATTTCTATTTTAGATTACATAAGATTTTTATCATAAGCTTGAAGTTCATATTGTAAAATCATATTGGTGACAATTCAATAACCTTGTCAACCAAGCTCTGCCATAATAGCTTTACTAATCGAAACTATTGATTACTCAAAGTCAAAGTCAAACTATCCCACAACAGGACCCGAAGGTCCATAAGGTTCGCGGAGAATAGAGCTTCACAATTATTTGACCTCGGTACTAGAAGGGGGAGATGTAGTCAGTATCTCGCTCCGACCGGTATGACCCCATGATAGACCCTAGTACTCATTTTACAGCAGGCTGAGTAGGCCTGGGAGTCAGTCTGAATATTGAGGTGTGATGAAAATCCTCACCTCATCGAGGTTTGAACCCCAGCCATCCAGTAAGCAGTTCAGTACTCAACCCACTGAGTTACGGTGACTCAACTATTGATTACTATTGATTAGTAAAACTACAATGGCAGAGATTGGTTGACAAGGTGATTGAATCTGTCACCGATATGATTTCCTACCCTTAAATTTCCACAACGCTCTTCGCCTCTCCCGAATGGCGGACCAACATGCGTCGTTCCATCAGGCGACATGAGGTCTTCGTGGAAGCATAGGTGTATTTGGAATTGATTCTTCAGCGGCCTGATGGATCACCTGGATCAAATGGTCGATCCTCCCTTGGGCACTTCCCGTTTCTCTGAAGACAGCCAGAGAACGGTACAGTGTCCAGTTAGCCTTCCTGAGAATCCATTTCTGAGGCTTACATTCGGGAACAGTCGCACGCTCCTGCAAGAACAACCGGGTAGGATGATGATCGCTACCATGCAGTTCATATTCTACCTTCCATTGGAGGATATCAGCAACTTCAGGAGAGCAAATGGACAGGTCTATAGCAGTCCATGACCCCGGGGCAAACGCAAAGTGGGTCATCTCCCCGGTGTTCATTAAACATTAATCTTCACGCTCGAAGAGATAAATCAGCAGTCGGCCTCTGGGGCAATCACTCGACGAACCCCTCAGTAGACTGTGGGCGTTGGAATGTCCAAGGAGGAGAAATGGTCGAGGGAGCTGGTGAATTAAATCCCTGTGGGAAGAGTCCGAGAAATCTCGTATCGGGGGAAGTTTGAACACGCAGTCATAGTTGACATGCTGTGAATTGTGAGTGCTACAGCCTGGATTTGAGTTTGTAGGAGAACAGGTGAACAGAGGATAGTGTTTCTTACAAACACGGCAACTCCACCTCTTGCTCGATCTCCTGTGGTGTCGTCATATTTGAAGGTGCTGTATCCCCGCAGAGAGGGGTGGTGTTCTGGAAAAAGGTTTGTCTCTTGCAGGCAAATACAGATTGGATTGCGACGCGCCATGAGCTGTAACTCTTCACGTTGAGTTCTATAGCCATTAAGGTTCCAATGAAGTATGGAGTCCATTACTATTTGGAACGTCGGGGGTCAGGCTCCTGAATGTGCATTTCCGCGTCACCATAGGAAATGCACAATCTGACTCGGAGTAAGGAAGGGCAGAGACGTTCTTTTTACACCTCTGCGACTTTTTGGACGATGTTTTTTTTGTTGTTTTAAAAAAATCAACAAGGTTCAGGGGTTTAGCCTTGGAACTCTGCTTTGTCTTTGTGTCTTGGGAGTTACCTTGGTAGTTTTCACACCAATGGACGTTTTCTTTGAAGTAGATGGACTGGGTGTTGCTGGAGTTTTCGGCTTAACGGGAACGGCTTGAACATCTTTCTTCCCGCATTTACACTGGCAAGTGCACGACGTTGTCGTAGACACGTCAGTGAAATCGGCTTGAACGGAAACATTTTTCATTATTACATGTATCTTCGCTGCGGTGGAGTATCGGGTAGAAAATATAGGGTGTAATGCCATGTATGTCTTTTGTACTTCACCCTCTTCTTAGCCTTGATCTCCTGCACTTTCTTTTCTTCCAGAAAGGCAACACACTCCCCTCTCCATACCGGGTTACTGCCTGTGGAATTAATGCACTTCACAGGCCCCGGGAATGAAACGCCGTGATCGTGTGCCTCCTTCCCGCATTTCACGCATGTATCACGGCTCTTACAGGATGTCGTTGTATGTCCAAATCTCTGGCACTTGAAACACCGTAGTGGATTTGGAATGGAGGGTTGCACCGGAATGTTAAGTTATCCAGCTTTGAGATCGTTGGGTAGTTTAGGACAGTCAAATGTCACGAGGAAGGAACTGGTCTTCTGCGAAACACCATTAACCTTCCTCATGATTTGACTGACCTCAACTACGTGGTCAGCCTCCCATTCTGTAACAAGTTCTTCAGTTGACATATCCATTAAGTCCCTGCAAGATACTACTCCTTCGCTGCAATAAAGTGCAGCATTGGGTTCGCACTTTACAGGGAACTCTCCCAGCTGTTTACAGCCAAGTAGTTTTAACGCTTTCTAGCTTGTTTTTGTTTTAAGCAGCATCGTTCCTTTTCTCAATTTTTTTCTTTTTAACGAACCAATGAGACCTTCTAGACCTTTGAATATATAAATATGTGAGACCTTCTCGAAGTTTCTGTTTATTTGTTACATTAATATGAAAGCATACGGAATGCTTTCCTTTTCCTTATTTCTTATTATCTTGTGAAGTGGGAGGGATGTGAACCCTCGGTCGTTTCGAAGACCCTTGGGTGGAATACTTACATTGCAGCACACCCACTCCGGAAGGCGGGCAAACGAGACTTCTGTAATTTTGTCCCATGAGTTCGGAGGAAAATATGTCTGGTGACGTGGAGCAAACGCATTACGCCACTAAGCCTTATTCAACTGAGGTGTGGCAGTTGCCCCAGAGGTTGTCCGCTAGCGAGTGTTTATCCTCAACACCCATTCACCTCATCGGCGCGTAACACACTATGAGATTGAGGGTGTTTTTATAGAGTATTAATCCTTCCTCACGACCCAACCGATGAACGTAAGATCTCCGTCCTTTGCAGCACGCAAGTTTCCACCATCGCGCCAATGGTGGTCGCTGAAGCATGCCCAAAGCTTACGGTGTCCGAAGACTGGTGGTGCAGTACCAATCCCCAGTTCGGGGTCACGGGTTCGCCAAGCCTATACTCAGTGGAAACTGAGCCTGCGCGGGTGTTAACGGGAAGAGATAATGGTGTTATAGGGAAGAGATAATTGACATTATGAAACAGTTTTATAAATATGGTTATTTTCCTATGTGCTGGAAAGTGGGATTTCTCAGACTATTTCTTCTGTCTGGACGTAGAAATGAACAATTAAATAAGTCCCAATTACGCACCAATAAGTCTGGGAAAAATTGTAAGACAAAAAAATTAAGAATAGATTGAAAAAGAATTTACAGAACCAGATAAATACAAATCATTATGGTTTGTAGAAAGCCGNGATGCGCTAGTCGCTTTCATAGATTGTAGGAGTTTCTTTTATAGAGTGATATGGCACAGCTGGACAACTGGAACGGAAGGAGATATCACAGGGTTTATAAAACATAATTAAATACGGTTGTGATGCTGAAAATAGGAGAGGCTTATCCGCAGTGTGACTCAAGGCTCCCCTCAATGTCACCATACTGAACTAATTATATGGAAAGTGGTTCTGGATGTAGTACTAGAGATTATGGATCCAAATGGGATAAGCAGCAAGCTGAAGATGTGGCCCTCCTCATTGAAGGAGGCAGTCATCGAGAATTGAAGAAGGTAGACGGGGACTCATGTCCATCGACTTGAGTGGCGCTCCGTCGGCTCCGTCGGAGGAGTGCTCTCTTCTCGTTGAATTTAACAATAATTAGTCGACTTCGTCACAGTGCGTAATATCAGATGAGAATTACTTGACGCGTAGGAGTACTGAATGTATTTCACATCATTTGGAATAATATACCAATATTTTTTTTTTAAATAGCGGTTATTCCTATTCAAATTTTACTTAGCACATCTTATCGAAAATGTATGGAGAACAATCTCCTGAAATTACACATGAACATATTATTTTCCAAAATAATTGAATTGAGTAAAATATTTCAACCGAGGTAACTGGCAGTAGTCATCTTAACAGATTCCTCGCATAAAAATAATTATTCGTGTTAGTTGAAAGGAAGAAACAATGTTACGTTTTCTGGTTAGCAACTGCATTTCTTTGAAATAATTATGTTACAAACACTACTTGTTAAACGCAGGTATCACACTTGTTACGGAGTTATTATACAAACTTATTGTCTTTCATAAGACACATTCATTATAATTTTGTAGAAAGTTACAGAAGAGAAACTTTACAACAAAGTCATTTTAAGAGGAGAAATAAGCTTAAGGAGGCAACAGGTGTGTACATCAGCGCATATTTTGCAGTAGCACAAAGCAACAGGTGAATATGACGGCGTCTGGGAATGAGGGAGGGGGATGTGGGAAACTTAGGGGAGAGAAATGTTAAGTGATCTTGGCAATACAATTCTCCACTTGACCCACAACACTGAAGCAATTCAAGTATAGTACTTACAGATACAACACAAAACAGTCGTCTTCCGAGCGTAGATTACTTCAGCTTCTAAACAAGGGATGGCTACCGCTACCCGTTCGGGAATTTTGCACGCGCATGCATAAACGTGCATGATAAGCGCTGTTTCTGTCAACCGCCTTACTATGGAGGGGATGGCCGCGCGCGTAGTAGTGGGGTACTAGCAGCGCTGCTTAACTGTTTCTTATCACTCAATTTCGTATCGGAATAACAGTCGTGTGTAGATATTGCCCCGAATTTCCCTAGATATTGCCCCGAAGCGGAAAAGTATCCGGACTGTTCTCCTCGCTGTGGCGTTTGTATCTCTTCAATCAGCCGAAAGGGTATGAAGCCCAAAATGATTATGGTATATAAAAACGACATAAAAATACGGTATGTCTCTTTTCATTCGAACCAGCTCACGTTGTTTATGCATGCTACAGTTAAGGTCTAAAAAGGCGCTCATAATTGTGGAAGACCCCGATTTTAAACAACAACTTTTATAAGTAATTTGGAACTGGAAAAAAGACGGTCATTTTGGTAAAATGAGGAACAGTCATGAGAGTTCAAGAAAATAAATTGAAAAAAATACCTCGATGAAGAAGTATGAAAAAAGTAAATGTGACGAAGTATGACAATACGCTTGGTGTTTGATGCGAATATTCACCCAACGTTTCAAAAGATTTTGATGATCTCGAAAACAAGTTCACATTATTTTTAACTCCGCTTGATGTCAATGTTGAAAATGCTCCTTCCTCCCTACAAATGGGATATTTTGTTATAATACACTGACGGGAAAATATCTCAACACCAATAAACAAAAATTGTAGAGTAATGAAAATTCGGCAATACTTTTGTCGAAGTGACATATTTAATTTATTAAAGTTTTAAGATCACAGGTTAATGTAAGCACGAGAACGACTATTTCAATTGTGAAATGCTGGTACATTAATAACCCGTGTAACCACCAGAATTTTGAATGCAAGCATACAAACGTGCATGCATTGTGCCGTACTGGTGCCGGATGTCAGTTTGTGAGATGGAGTTCTACACCTGTTGCAATTGGTCGACAATACACGGACGGTTAGTGCTGGTTGTGGATGACGCTGGAGTTGTCCAATGATGTCCCATACGTGCTCGATTGGAGAAAGGTCTGGTGATCTAGCAGGGCAAAACAACATGTCAACACTCACGCACGCTGGGTCACAAAAGCGGCTTGAGGGACAGCTTTATCCTGTTGGAAAACAGCCCTTTGAATACTGTGCATGAATGGCAGCACAACAGGTAGATTCACCAGACTGACGTACAAATTTGCAGTGTTGGTGTGTAGGCTAACCACGAGAGTGCTCCTGCTGTCATACGAAATTGCTCCCCAGACCATAATTTTAGGTGTAGGTTCAGTGTGTTTAGGCCGCAGAGAAGTTGGTTGCAGGCGCTCACCTGGCCGCCTTCTAACCAACACACGGCCAGCACTGGCACTAAGGCAGAACCGACTTTCATCAGAAAACACAGATCTCTACTCCGTCGTCCAATGAACTCTAGCTTGACACCACTCGCGTCGCAACGGTAGTAGTTTGGAGTCAGTCTCGAATTTCTGTTGCTGACGCAGTACGATGCGTCACAGCCAAATGCCGAACACGGCGGTCTTCCCTCTCAGTATTGCCACGTGGCTGCCCGTAACCCGGTCTTCTTGCGGCAGTACCTTTTCTTGACCACTGCTGCCAAGAATCAAGCAGAGTGGATATATTACTGCCAACTCTTTCTGCAACATCCACATTCTCGTAATCCTATTAAACAACTTCGTTCAAACTCAGTGAGCTGGTGATACTGGCATCTTCGTCTTCTTAAAGGCANATCCACATTCTCGTAATCCTATTAAACAACTTCGTTCAAACTCAGTGAGCTGGTGATACTGGCATCTTCGTCTTCTTAAAGGCACACTTGACTAACATCAATTCCGTCAAATCTCAACGATAAATAAAGCTAACGAACTTTACACTGCGTATTTAAAGCAAAACTGATTTGCATTTCATTAGTGACGCTACTAGCGCCACACTTATTCGCCTAGCGCGAAATTTGATTAGATGTCATCTATCAGATGTATAAACATGTATAAAAAGTTTGTTCAGATAAGATCAGTACAATTCACACAGTCCAGCTTAATAGATGTATTGTTAAAATCTCACAAGATTAGTAAAAAACCCCATGAAGAACTAATACAGTTCTCAATATTTTAGTGATATAGTTTTCTAAAGCTGATGCCCCCCTCAGCTTGGTGCATCTGTACAACTAAAAAGTTTTGATATAATTTTGTTACTTCTATGCCAAACTTAAAAAAAAAAATTAGCCGCTTTTGATAACGTTTTCCAATTACACTTGAAAACAAAGAGTAATTCATACGAAGATCAAAGATAAAACATTTCAGAACACGTGCTTCAACATCAAAGATATGGTACACCAAATACGAAATATGAATTAAAATCGACAAGGTATGGGTGCGGACAGATGGACAGACAAACGGAAGTCGTATGAAAAAAATCTGTTTCAGGGACACTAAAAAAGAATAACGAAGGAAAAACATTGCTGCACATTGAAGTAGTCAAAAGAACTTTATCAACTCTCATATTCCCGTGTTTTTGTGTTATTCTAAGTTGTACCAAAGTGTAGGACAAGATCATCATTTATATTTTGTGGGAGCATAAAAGAAAACTATTACAAATTTGTCTTCAGTATTTCTTTAAATTTCTATAGGCATCAAACTATCATTGTTGTAGTACTTCTTGATATAGTTTCTTGAAAACATCTACATAACATCAGTATTCGTACATTAAGTCGGCGGATTATTTAAGCCGAGCAACATAACTCCCGCTCTGGCCGCCGAGCTGAAAGTGACGGCGCGGGAGTAAATGGAGAGGAAAATAAAGACTATTCTGAAAACATTCAGAGAGAAGTGTCCACTAATCTGGCGCATATTTCCCCGCGGAGTTCCGAAGTACGAAGACGAGGTGAAGCCGCTTAAGTGGAAACCATCCCACCCCATTAGTATACCCAGTCTTACTTTCTTAGCACACCCCCCAGTCTTGGTTTGCTGGCTGGCTCGTAGCTGCGGGGCGGAAGCGGGAGTTAGGTTGCGCACCTTATGGCAGCACTCGTCTTTCATTGTGCGTAAGGGCAGAAGCTTCGGAGTGTCAATAGATTAGCGTAGTCTTCAAAGCTACGCGTTAGTGGTTTGTCACGAGTTGTTGATATTCTGTCGAATGCATCTTTCAGCCGCAGGTCATCCTTGAGTCTGGTAAAGTTTAACAGTCGCGAACGTGGTTTAAGTAATGTCTTGGCTGTGTTGAGAATCCGCTAAATCGTCTTCTGATAACGTACTGACAGCAAACTTTGTTTCCCTGTGTCACAGTAAATATGACAGAAAGGAAAGATTTACCTGTCCAATGCTTGCGTAATTCTCCTTGGCATATTACACAGCCTTCGTAGTTGTTTCCAACGCTGAAGATAATCTATGCATTCTAAGCTAAAAGTTGCAACTTCAAATACTTGGAAAGGCGATTCATTTCATGAGCGATATTCAATATTTTTCCTATACTTAATTCCGGAGTTTATAAAATAAATTTTACATGGAGGATTAATTCACTCGTAGGGTAAAATAAGACCAAGATCCGCTCTTTCCAGTTTTTCACACGTTGCTTAAAAATGGTCGGATATCTCAAATTTGAAGCAAAACTGATACATATAACTTGTGTCCATAAAAATTATTATCTCACACTCCATATTCTTAATCTCTACCTATGAAACTTTACCCATTAGATTTATGCAGTCAGTCTCTGAAAAATGGGATAATTTGGGGACTTCTTTTATAACTCGTAACGCCCACCTTCAAAGTTATTTCCATCCTTCACGATACGACGTTGAGGTGACTCAGTTATAATAATAATAATAATAATAATAATAATAATAATAATAATAATAATAATAATAGCGCACGGGTCTCCGCTCCCGTTAATTGTGACCCATTTCTCCTTGGTAGCAATCATATGCTTGGAACCACATTCGGAATTTCGACGTTCCGACTTCCACTGCCATCTTGTAGTAGAAGTTGAAACTCTACTTGGGTGCACTTTTCACCAATAATTAATTTTGCCGAGAACATCCTATCTTATACTTGTTTACGGAGTTTACTATTTTACGTGTTCACTATTCATGGTAGCAATATTAAGACAAAGGAATACAAGAGGGAAAAAACTTAGCAATGGTGGCAAATGTAGCAGTATCTCAGTGGTAGCGTGCTCGCCTTGAGATACAAAGGACCCACGATCGAATCACGCCATAGTCGGACTTGGAAGACGGAGGTTGCAAAACAACGTTCTTATAGGAATGTGTGCTACATGCATCACAGAGTATGATTTAAGGTAAGACGATATGCATAAAAGTTGTAATAAAAGTGATAATTCAACATTGTCAAGAAAGTCGTATTGACGACGTTGTGGCGTCGTTACCCGGCGTCAAATACGCGTTTTTTTTTACGTCGTATGCGTTTTCAACGTCTTCACGGCGTTGTTTTTTTTTTTTGACGTCGCTAGTACTTTGACGACGTTGTAACGATGTCGTTACGACTCGAAATTTCTACGTGAGAACATGCATCTCAATCAGATGATGTTACTGTTTGAGGAGAGTTGGAATAAGCAAGTATAATATCGGCAACAAAGAATTGCGTCAATTATATGTAGAGGCTTTATTTCCAATAATTTCCTATTGTTGCAGTGTATGGGAAAAGAGGCTAACGTCGTTAATGTAGAAAGAAAGCTACGAAGCTTACAGCGTATTTGTTTTATATATTTAAGCAAATGTTATGAAAACAAGTGTCTCTACGGAGGTTGTGGAGATACTTATAGGGATATTACAACTAGATTTGGGAATTCAAAAGATGGCATACCGAACACGTATACGAGGTGGAGAAGTAACGTGTATAGATGGAGAAGAATTAAAGGCAACAGACAAGATGTGGAGGAATAAACTGACGCGGAAGCATTTGTTATGTTGGGAAGTACGTTGGAATAATGCGCATGAGCGACGTGACTTATATAAAAGAGTATAAAGAATTGCACAGACAAACAAGAAATGGTTTTTGCCGAATAGACATGTACTAGAAATTGACAGGACATGGGGACACGAATAAATATTTATACAAAATTAACTTAACTGACAGTGATATTTGTTTATGTGGAGAAGGTACAGACGACGTTGACCATACAATATACGACTGTAAATATAATGGCAAGGAAATTAATGTAAATATAATGGCAATTATTATTAGTATTAATGAAAAATGAAGGAGTTTATACATCCGAAATTTGGCCTTATCTTACACGGAATGACGAAGTTTTTGTAAAATTCCAGGAGATTATTACAACAATGATGTGTGTAAGGAAAGCATTGAAAACAGATGTTGGATAGTTGTTGTACCCGTCAGGTAATATTCCGTAAGAAAGAGATTATTTGAACGAGTGACGAGTGAGAGAGAATTAAACCCGGGTAATGAACTATGAGTCCAGGGACCACGATGAAGAATAATTTCTTTCTTCCAATTGGTTAAATCAGATGATATGAAACTAACAAATGATATTTCTGATCTGAATTTTTTCTCTCTTAAATGCTCCTTTATTCAAAAGTTTTTCGAGTTACAGAACATTCGTTGAGTTATAAGTAGATTTACTTACAAGTAGAAGTAGTAGAATAACATAAATATTGTATATAAATAAAAATATTTCTTTTGAATATAAGATGCTGAATAGATAATATCTGTAGATACCCTCACGATAAATTGTAAACGATATGACATACCACTTTGACACTATTTAGTAAACATATCAGTGAAAAACGAAATTAGTACTGCTCATAAACTGATCAACTCCTCTACACTGGTTTGTCAAGGAGTTCGCAAAATAATTACGTCACGAGAAATGTCGTGTGCAAAAAAACAACGAAACTATTTTGTAAGAAAAAACAATATTAGGAACATTTTCCTTAAATATAAAGAGATAAAGAATATAAATTAATGAGATGATTACGTTTGCTTTTCATTTAAAAGTTCTTCGATGCGAGGATCTTATTCGAGCCACATGAAAGCATATTACTTTCAAGCGATAAAAGACCATTCCTATTTTTCTTAGCGCAACCCTAGACGAAGAGGTACACAGAAGACGTGACGAAAGTATTAATATATTCAATGCTTGTACGTTGCCTGAATGTATGTGTAAGAGCCTGTTGGTACAATTCATACGTGTCTCAATAAATGAAGCTTAATATTCATAATATTTTTTTTTTTACTTACGAATTATACAGAATATATAAGAAATGTATTGTAATCGGACGATTACAATACACTCAAATTTTGGTATGTTCAATATCGTATGAGTTTACTCCTGATAACTCACGAACAAATTGATGCATCAAAACAAAACTAGAGAATTGACTTTGAATGCATCGAGAATAGGAGCCTATTTCTGGACAGCTCATTCCGACCTCATTTACGCTCTGCGCCCCAATTCAATTTTCTTAAAAATCAAAATTTTTAAAACACGAATATAAACATTTTTATTCTGCAAAACTTTCGGCGCACAGATTGCTAAACAGCATTTCCGTTCGTCGCACAGCGAAAAATGTTTACGCAAATCAGGAGGCACCTTATTTAAATAAACCAATTATTTGAAGAGAGGTCAAGGAGGAAGGTGATATTTTAGTATAACCCTTTTTCAATATGGAGATGTGTAGGCAACATATACTTTGTAAAGTTCGGGAATGTATAATTTTAAACTGACTGAACCACGTCGTACGTCATCGTGTTTGATAATTTTAATGTGTTTATGTTTATCTATAAATTATATTTTTTATTAAGACGAGTCTTTATACTGCTGTATTGTTGCTAGATATAATTCGAATGTTGAGTGGGACACAATCCAGATTTTGTACTTTTAAGATAAGGAGGACGTAAGGTGTCTGAAAATCACAGAGAGACGTTTCTTATTTTTGTAGCGTTCAGAAGAACAAGGAGTGTATATTTCGCGTATCATCTCGTCTCCAAGATTTTCCCTCTCTTTATATATAATAATTTTGTGTTTGAAAGAGTGGGTGGAGTCATGCATAGTTGCACACCCGATAATACTTCTTCGTTCCGCCTGCTAATCAGCTTCCTTCCGTATGCCATGTGGAAAAGTTAAAGAAGGCACACTTGCTTTTACGTTTTGACTTGAAAAGCACCCGGGGAGTGGGAAAGAAGATTGAATTTGAATTTTAAGGTAACCTGTCGACCCGTTTCTTTGGGGAAAGTCCCGTAAATATTATTAGAGACCCGAATTCTGAGTATCAGTCTTTTGTAATTAGAGATGAGTACTGAATTTTCGTTACTTAAAGCATTACCTTGCTAGTCCCTGACCTGTAATGTTTTAGCAGCCGCTAACGAAAATTTTAGTCCGTAACGTTTTTTCTTCTCTTTGTAACTGTTCTGCTAAGATGACCTGAAAAGTACTGTGTTACTTTTCGTACAATTACTTTGTTATAATTATTTGTCCATGCTATAATATTTATTGTTTACTCTCTAGGTAAATTTACATTTGATAAAATAAAAAATATCCGTTTGCTGTGAGACTGGGTGCATCATCTCATCAAAAGTCAGGTTATCAGTAGTAGATAAACACAGTATTTGTAGAGACAAAAACTGTAAGTAATTAGTACACCTATTCACAAAAGACGGGTAATTAGCCCGTACTAGATTCTAAATGACAGTTCACTGACGAAGTAAAACAACTCACAAGTAAAAAAGTAAAACACGGGATGGTGAGTCATCTAAACGTCGGAACCAGAGTCGCCAAGCGTTGAACCAGCCGACATCGGATTAAAGAGATTTTAGAGTGTAGGCTTTTCTGCATAATCAATTACACAGAAGTAAAGTAAAGTGAAAGTTGTGTCTATTAATTTTAGTCCAGTACGCAATGAAATTAGAGAGCAATGGATTTTGTTTACCCCCAACTGTGATTGCGTACAATAGAAAACAACTCGTTGGTATTCTATTTCGTGATGTAATGTTCCCTTACGGTTGATACGCAACCACTCAATAAATTACTTTGCTGCCATCAACATTTCTTACAATATATATGAAACTGAAAATTCGAGTTCTGATTTAGAAATGTAAAGACTAAAAAATATTATGCTTTTAATACACATTTAATGACACAGTAAAGTGCAAGACAAACTTATATTTTCAGTGAAAACATTGATGTCAATATCACTATGAACATTTTCTTTAAACGAATTCAACCATCACAAACCCTCTATTGAGATATTAACAGATGTCCCGGATTGTAAAATTGAAAATATGGAACACAGTGCGTAGCTTAAAGGCACCAATTTGGAGTAAATCGTATTATAAAGTGACTGAAAGTAATTAACTGCATTTAACAACTGTTTTAATTTGCGCTGCAATGATATTTCATCGTATAGTAATGTACTACATGTATATACTTTTTATTATTCTGGAGTGCCAGTGGTGGGGAGGTTCTATCAATCCTTATTTATAATAAAAAAGGGAGGTCCAATGTGTCATTTTAAGTTTTGCAAGGTCCTTCATTGAAGGCTCATAGAAATACTTCATCCTTCGGTCAGCATTTTTTCTTTTCTCCTGAGAGAAGAAAATAAAGATAGAAAAAAAGAGATTAAAACATGGTTTTACTTTCATTGTTGAATAATGTACTGTTTACTCGTTTTTCTACATTATATTTTATTTCTACACAAGTGAAATGTATGGGTATAACATATATACTGAATATAATTGTTAAAGTATGAATCTTAAAAAAAATTAATATCTACATTTTTTGAATACTTTGTTCCAGTACTCGCGACTACCTAAGTAAAAACGGCATTGCATTGAAGTATAATTACTATAAATACCAAATTAGGTATTGAATGTTATATAAATAGGATTAAACTATTACGAGTGTTGGAGGCAATATACAATTAAAAACAACTATTAAAAATAAAACAAAAAAATATTTCTGTCTTACCAACTTGTGTCCTTGCAGGAGATAATCCATGGATACACAATCGACCACACTTCAGGAGAAAACCGTACCTCTCGTTTGGTCTTTCGACACGCGCACAACCATTTCACGTTGAAAGAAGTGTCTCTGCACGACAACATTGAAGCACTTATCTCACAAACAAGACCGACGGTCGCTACGAGAAACAATACACCAAGATTTCCATGCCGGCACGTGGATTCACAAGCAAAAGCATACACTACTGCTCTCTAGCGGCACTTTTACGAACTGCGTGAACAATCTTGCGGAGAATCTGGGATCCGAGTGATGTGATGTACTAGGGAGAGAAGCGACATGAACGTCGCGTCATATGATTGGGTCCGCTGAAACACCTCCACTAGTATAGCGGGAACAGTTAGGTTCAAGTCATTTTGGTCACATTGCAAAGATATATGAAAGGGTTAGAGCACGACTGACTGGATAAAATTGGACTTAATAAGTTCGATAGAGTATAATGGTTGAAAATTAAAGAAATTTGTCTAAGTTAAAGTAAAATGAAAGTAAATAAACATTCGTACACTAATTATTGTGTAAGGGATATCATTTTACAGGTGATTTACGTACTGGAATAACTTCGACATAATTCACAAGTTAATTCGTACTAACGTGTTAGATATGCATAAAATTAGTGTATAATTTACGTTTTATATAATGAAATTAATGTTGATTCAGTGAAAATATTGAAATAAGTTTAGATAAAAGGTTTTATCACTATTACTTTCGCTTGAGAAACCAACGTAAACAAAAACAAAGGGTGGCTATTTCGGTCACGGTCTATGCCTATTTGATAATGATGCGCGCTCAGAAGATCCGTCGAAGTTTCAGAATCTTCTCTATGCTCCATGGAATTTTGTTCGAGTTGTTGCCTTTCTCCCTATAAAGAACTACGACGAACGAGTGTTGGAGGTCGTTCAGAAGAACTCGCAGAAGTGTCGGTCTTGTTTATCTTCTGGAAACACGTGTCTCACATCTCACTTCACACGTGAAAAATCATTGTTTAGAAAAGAGAAAAAGGAAAACATGGTAAAGATTGGAATCTTTTTCTCAAGTACCTAAACTGAGACATAAACAAATACAAGTACGAAAAAGACTAAAACTTCGTCATAACACTTCAAGGTTTTACCTTTTATGAAATATGTTCCCTCACACATTCATTTATTATCCTACAAAATATAACTCAAGACATAGTTTATGGAAAATGCTGGAGCCAGTAAGAAATAGATGAAAACATAGTACCAGAAATGGTTTATGAAACTGCACTAATTTTATTTTAAATAATATATTAATCAAACCCAAAATCTCTAATTTTTGTGAGAGGTTAGAAATATATCGCATCGCGAAATTTTTGTGCTTTTTCATCCCTCCGCCTTGCCATGTTTTGTCAGAATATTTTTACCCCACCCTGTTTAATGTAACGTAACAAATATCAAGGAATCTTTGAGCGAGTTTATAGGAGTACTTCATACAATTTTTTGTTCTTTTTAATGATGGTGTTTAATATAAAAGTAAAGAAATTATCGTGCAACAATTAATAAATTGTCAAACAATGGAGGACCATGTGGGGGACAATAAACTAATACACCCTGTACAAATATTACAATAAACTAATGTATGAATAATTATTGAGAATCGGAAAATTAGGAACCATTAATAACATGCGAATGTTTCGGACATATTTGCACCTATCGTGAATTGCAGTTATCTATGTAAAATTTATCACTCACGGTCATTTGTACAGAACCACCGGGAATACCTGATTCCAATATCCTAACGTCAGAGAACTGTAACCCGTTGGAAAATGATTCCACATGAATAAGTAGTCTTTATTTTTGACGAAAATATTTCCGAATCGCTCGTAAGTTACGAATGGTTTGAATTGTACCACTCCTACAGTATTTAAACAAATACCTATATATCACCCTTTTTCGTAATTTTCGGTTACCTCCGGCTGCATAACGTAACGACGTCTGAAGCACGGTGCAATATTGCGGATTTCGTTAACAGTTTTTTTTTGCAAGATGTAACGTAGGCGACTGTCACCGTTATTAATTTAGTTTGTTTATGGTTCGAATTGATGGTGGGATGGGGAGGGGAACCACGAAACTTCCCCGCCCCCCTATGACTTATTCCCAACCAGGGAAAATTAATTGCATCTCTCGTGATTGTACGGATTAATACATGATAATATATAAGCATATAAAATGTCTTTACCGGAATGTGTGTACAACGTTATATAAAGGTACTCTAGAAATCTTTATTATTCTAAAAATAAATTAACACATGTTAAACAAGTTTATGATAGGTCAACATATGTATTGTATGCAGTATATCAGAATTAAATACAAAGTTACAAAAACTAGAGGGTCATTTTTAATGCCCCCCTCAATACGATGTATTCTTGTCAATATTATTGTAGTGAAATATAAAAATTCAATTTCCCCCCTCTCCACATTTTCTTTAATTCGAATACTGTTTGTTCATAATTTGCCGAACTACGTATAGGGGAGGTGTGATGACATTTATCGGATGTACACTATCATTATGGATTACCGTTATTACTATAAGGTATGTATCTCGAAAATACGCTGCTGCCCCACTGTTCTCAGATCACAACGTTCGCGGAATTCTCTAACCAGATCATAAAAAGAAGCCTTACTAAGTTACTGGTAATCCGTCCGAAATTGAACGATATATACTGTAACATTTAATATAGCACTCAGTAAAAAAAAGAAGTTAAAATGCTGCGTAGGACCACGAAAAAAACCCAACTAATTTACACACTGAAAGCAAGCAAGGGACCATATTCCAGTCAAGGATCCCAGGCAGTTATGGATTTTAATTTTCTGCAAAATTATTCCTCCCCCTAAAATGAACAAAAGGTAGCTACCTGCTATAATATATAAAATATTTAACAAATTCTGTTTTCTATACAGTTGTTAAACAAATATATTGTTATACAGTTTTTAATAGCTCCTAAAATATTGCTAATTAGTTTTAAGTATTACAATAACTCAAAAATTTAAATTAATATTAACAATTGCATTTATGAAAACTGCCACTCCCGAACACAGACGGTTCCAGGAGAGTGGCTATTTAAGCGGGTCGAATCCGCGTATGTCCAAAGGAAAAGTACTATAACAATATTATTATAATTTTTCAGTTACAATCGCGATGTACAGGTAGGAAGACGAACACAAATACAATATTTCTAGAACTTCTCAAAAATCAAACCTTGAAACATATTCCAATGACAAGTTACTCGACGAAAAACATACACAATATCCACGATGCCGCATTTAATCTCCAGACTTGGCTTTCTTGCTCCAAGGCAGATGGAGAAAAAAACCCTTGTCCTCCGCAGAAAGCGTAATTCCTGGGTTGTAGGATGAGACATGGCTGAGCTGTTCAAGGTCTGCTCTCAGCTAAAGCGATTCCGCGGCTGTGACGGGATGACAGCCATCCGACACGGAGATCACATTACATTAGCAAAACCGAAGACGAGCCTCCGTATTTCGCGATGGCTGAATCAGGATCATGGAAGTATTTAGTGGGGATTTGGATACGGATGGAAACCTTTCTGAATGTCTTCGTTTTGTTGGAGACGTAAAACTCTAAAAGACAATTGAATAATGTCATTTCACATAGAATACGTAACAAAAAACAAGAATAAAAATTTAATTGCGCTTTTGACTCAATGACAAATACGTATTCTATATAACAATACGTTACGACAAAATATCTTAATTTAACAATTCGTGTGTTTTCATTTTAGTAACATTTCAATTAATTCCAACAACTTTTTGTTTCAAGTTCAATTTCTATGTTTTGATGCCTTCGTAATCTAGTAACTTAACAAGATGTGAATTGAAACCATGGTAATTCCAAATTAAAATTTTTCTTGTGAAGACCTCCGGAGTGCGGAGTAATCTTGACCCCTCTTTATGTACCCCTGTGCCATCCAGTGAGAAGCCCTGTCCTTTAAAGATACTCTTACTGAAACAATATTTTTATAGCTCGTACAAATTATTGTTCATTTCCATTCGAAAAAGAAATGAAGAAATAAAGTTGATAAAGAATTGATAGTGACCCGTGAAGTAAAGAATCACCTTAACTACTTGAACTGTGTGATCTACAAACCGATGTGTTTCTACAGACCAGACAAGAAATGGAATTACATTTTTTTAAATTTGTTATCCAACATAAATACCCAAACTTAAGAGAATTTGGACCGAATATGGCTTGGAAATATGTTTAGGAGCATATTTTCTTTCCATGAGACTTATTAACAATTAGAACACAAAAGATTTTATGGCCACACTTTGTTTTTGTTTACGTCAGTTTCTCAAGAAAAAGTAATATTGATAAAACCGTTTCTCTAAACTTATTTCAATATTTTCACCTTTCATGTTACTCAATATTTTTATGTTTTCAAGATTTCTATTACTTTTCTTAATTTAAAATCATATCGTAATATGTTATTCAATTTTCAAATGGATTCATCTAATATTTTCAAATTTAAATTATTTTATAATATACTATTCACTTTATCATTAGTTATACGCCACAATGTTTTCTACAGCATTTAATTTCGTATTTGTAGGACCAAAGAAGGCCGAAATACTTTATTCGTTAAACAACTCTGATAGAGACACTATGTT
Source organism: Laupala kohalensis (assembly GCA_002313205.1). Classification (NCBI taxonomy): domain Eukaryota; kingdom Metazoa; phylum Arthropoda; class Insecta; order Orthoptera; family Trigonidiidae; genus Laupala; species Laupala kohalensis. Next base: position 47,646 of record NNCF01134613.1, read on the forward strand.
TTCCTCTTTGACTCATGAAAACGCCACAAATACATCGTCTAAATTGTCCTTTTGTAAGAATTGTTCTGATAACAATTCAAATTCGTCCTTAGGTGTATTTTTGTTTTTTTGAATTTTTTATGTTAATGCATATAAAAGCACATTATTGAGTTATCAGGTCTTTATGAAAACCTAATTTTCATTGGCATAGAATTGTTTTTTTTTTTAATTTCACTTCTTTATACAATTTAAAATAGTTTTATAAACAACATGATTAAGCATAGGCTGAAATTGATCTAAGCATATTATTTAATTCTTCTCTCTTATAATAATAATAATATTTATTTACTACAATTGGACACATCATACTCGGTGGCAGTATATAAGGAAATACAATACAAAAAATAAAAAATACATATCACAGAGCACTGAAATAAAAAAAATTGTTAAATAAATCATTAAACTATACGATTCAACTAATATTAAAGTATTAAATATAAAAACATTTACCCTGAAACATCTAAATAACTGATAAAAAAAACTTATTGCACATTTTATTTCACTGATGACCCAAACACTAGATTTACCCCTTTCGAGCACTTCACCTCACATTTCCCTTCCCACCTTTTCTAAATCACTTATTTCCCTCGTATCACTTCACTTCACTACCACTATCACTCCACTAGCTTCCCATTTACACTAACTTACCCATTCTTCCCGAGCTTGCCTAATCCTTTTAATTTGTCTGCCCCCCTTTTCTTAGAGCGTTTTTGAATTTAAGAGAGGTTGCTAAACACGATAGCGCTCCCACGACATCCGCAGGCAAATTGTTCCAGTCCCTGATTGATATGTTGAGAAACGAGTATTTTCCTACCTCGGTTTTTTGTATCCTTTTACGAATTTTGAAAAAGTGATCTTGTCTACCCAATCTAGTCGGTTTTTCTAAACGCTCTCTGACATCACGCCAAGCTCGTTCGTTGTTAAATGTACTGAACAAACATCTCAGTCACGTTCTTTTTTTACGAATTTGGAGAGGTTCTATTTTTATGTAATTATTCGCATTACTACCCATGTTTATGAATTTAATCGCTTTTTCTGAATTGAATGTACTTGCAGAATTTTATGGAAATTAACCTATTATTCAAGTGCGACCCACAATCAAACTAAAAGTTGCCAATATGACGCTCGAGCCCTTACTATTTGGAAACCCCTGGGTTACGCTGAAGTCTGGTGAGTTGTTACGGGCCACTTTTGTGAATTAACCGACCTCTGCATTTGAGATATTCCACTCCTGGCTCAAGGTTATCTTGAAAGATCTTTTTTTTTTAAATAGGAAAGCATATTATTGAACTTCACTGTTTCTTACTATTGTGTAAATTTATCGTAAGTGCGTTATATTTTTAAATATGTTGGTTCTGTATTAAATAGGCAGTGAAAGAGACAATTCCATCCATTACAAACGTTTTTCCTTTACATTTGTCAATTTAACTCACTTATATTAGATTGATAGATTAGATTATCTTATTGTTAGAGGTGTCTTTGACGGAGAATAATAGAATTTGTTCATGTGACACCATATATTCTTACTACTGTCACAAATCTTTCGTTGGTGAACTCTTCTATATGATACTTCTGTATGTGCTTTAACTTAACAACTTATTTATGAGCAAGTGTATCAATTGTACAGAATTTATTGAAACGAGAAGCATCATTCACCCGTCCAACGATCGCTTCTCTGATCGAAGCAGTGATACTCTTCTTTAGCAATAACCCAAACCGTAACAACGCTGAGTAAATTTCCTAAAGAAATACTTAATACAAAAATCTGAACGATGTATTATAATGATTCAAATAAAATGCATCTTTAACAATTTATATTCCATTCCACTGAGCAAAAACGTAATATAAGCACTACATGATTAACTAGTATAATTAATGCGACGCTGTCAACGCGACAAGAACAACTTGGGAAAAGAAACAACTTTATTTCATTTGTAGCTGGATGATTACGAGAAATCTGAAAATAAGAGTGGTTAATACATTTTAGTAATTGATTACTAAACTAAACATTTCTAATCTTTGATAGCTCTTTACTTACGAACACTAGTCACAATTAGCAAATGAAGTTTGCACATAACTGAGACAATGAATTTATTAATTTCAAGAATTTCTTGATGAACGATTTCAACCTTAATCTCTTAAAAAAAAAAAATTGAATCGTATTGCGAAATTTGAAAGTGAAATTTCGAATTGTCGCGAAATGTGTAAACACTTTCGTTTTAATGATTCAACCATTTCATTACCGCACTGTTTTCTCGGGAACTCCAACCTTCCCCACCTTTCACCTACCAGCGAATGAAAACCACGAGCTAAGACTGAGGAAGAAGGTATTTCCACGCACGCGACCTTGAAGTGGCCTTGCTACACCTCTTCCCACTTCCCTTCACGTTCATCTATACACAATCCCACGCATTGAAACCTTCTTTAACCACAGGTCGGAGGAATTTCATTCCTCCACGCAACTCCATTGCGTTTCTTACATCCCAATAATACACCACGTGTTTAGTGGCAGGAGAATAATAATATTAATTTCGAAACTAATTCCGTGTGATTCAAAAATTAAATGAAACAGTTTATTTTTTTCATTTTACGTTTTACACGAGCACTCAATGTCATGTGAAATAATGACTATATATTGTCTAACCATGTACCGTTGTTTATCTACCTAAACCCTCTTTCCTTATTCGTATCCAATTTCTATAAACGCTGGATGGCATCCTCAGGTTGAGAGAAAAAAAAATCATATTCGCAGAATCGGTAGTAATAACTTTCATTTTCAATTCACATACAATGATTCAATGACTGAATCACCGCAGAGGATAACATAATTTTAGTTCTTGCGGCGAGAAAGGAGTAACGAGATGTATCAAACAGCAAAAGCGCGGCGTTGTCACTTATCTGCTGCGGAGGATTGACTATCAATGCTACACCCATTCCATGCCGTGGCACCCACATAAAGGTCGCTACATCTAATGGAAAAGCTATATTCCAGAAGCCTCCTTGCGGCCAAACGTTAGTGATTAAGCCCTCAATCCGTTGCAGTTGACATATCAATTCTTGCTGGCTGATGTAGGCGGCAGCATTTGAATGACAGTAAGATTCTATTGACACGAGTAAAATGCACACGAGAGGAGTTGGCAATGTCACAATGGCTCCTAGACCTTCACATGGTCTAGAATCTCCTCCCTCATAACTATTATTTCGCCGCGAGTACTGTCGCGAATCATCGTGAGAATCGGAGTAGGCAAGGTGAGAAGATGATGATTCACGCAGAATGAAGTGGCGTGTACCGCAAGGCAGGGGTTGTCTCATTGCGACCAAGACAACATTATTCGCCTCATGAATCACAGAGACGATGTAATGCCGACTGCAGTGACGCAACTAACTCTTTATTCTACGGAAGGAGTTGAGGGCTCGTAGACGCTCGTCAAGTGCTTGACCATTAATTTTATATCAGTTGTGTTATATGATTCACTATTTATTGTCTATAATAATACCTAACAGTTAGGTGGCATTCTAAAAGATAGTTATTTTATACATTACAAAAAAACACAACGTAGCAAAAATTACAGAATTTGATAGTATGATTAAGAACAAAAATTGAACATATTATGTAAAAATAAAGGAAAAACCAATATATTTAATATATTGAAACTTAACAATTATATATAAACGTAGGCTTCCGAGGCCGGAGTCAGTATGAACTTGTCTGTCCGGGACAAACCGTGTAGTTAGTTGTATCTACTAATACGCGGTTTGTCCCGAACAGACAACTTCATATTAACAATTATAGTTTAAAATGACTAATTTTACCTTATTCTGTAGTTGTTCTTGATCTATTAACATCACAATTTAGAAATAGTAGTAAGTATTTAATGGTTATTTCACAGTCAACATTGTTTAGTACCAAGAACGTGCTACTCGAGGGTAGATTATTGATAGTGTTGTTTGCATATCCATACTTCTGCTTCACGGGATAGGGGGTGGTATCCGAAACTTTTTGAAGCCTACTTTCAGAATTTTTGTTGTTTGAAAATAAAATTGTTCAACAATCTGTTGTCTTCCTGACTGACATTTATCATCAATTTCTTTTTATAATTATAATTATAATAATAAATTTATAATAATTTTCAGAATTTCGTTACCTCCTGTAAAATTACTCTCGAGAGTAAAACCGAAGTCCCATACGTACCTCAATTAAAGTGCCTCCATACCAATGTATGTTTGATACTGTTTCCTGGAACCTTCAGATACATTCTCCAGAGCGTAGGTACGTTATTAAACACAATTTACATTATGGGATTAAATTTACATAGCTTTGGAATTAAATACATTATCATCTATACACAACTTTACAATACGTCTTATATGCATAAAACGATTCATTCGTTGCATGCTTCGCTTACGACAAATTTTGTGAAGAAGAAATATATGCAGAAGACGGTACAAAAATATGCAGAACATATAATTCGAGAATAAACAGTAGGGAAATCTTTATTAAAGGAAACTTCATGATCAATTTACGAGTTTAATCCTTAGCCAAACTGCGGTGTATTCTCAGAAGCCGCGAAGTGCCTGCGCAACATAACTTTTCAAACTTCCAGTAGATAATCGCAGCGAGGGATGATTATGTTATTGGAGGTACTAAAACACCGTTTATAAGCAATGTTTCGTCAATGCATTATCATCAACGACGGGAAACGATAATTTTCCATTGCTCGTGCGATTGAGTGTATATTTTGAAAGAAGGGCATTACTAACTAATTAGACTTTCAGAGATAACTGCTACACACAGTGTAATATATAAAAGAATAGAACAGAAATAATAGAATAGAATCATAGAAAATACCCATGTAATCCGTCCAAAGCAATTTCTTCTCTCGTTTCAACAGAACTTCGCTAGACATTTTGGGAATGGGGTTGAACGTGCCTTGGCGTGATTGGAAGGTTTGAGTTTCAGTGCTCCTTTAGCCTTGGAGCGTGTCGAAGACGTAATTGCAGTACACATTTCTTAAGGGAGCATACTCAAGCATTTTGCATAACGTCTGTCCGTCTGTGCGCACCGATTCTGAGTAAATGGATGAATATATTTAATTCATATTTCGAATTTACGGTAGAATTTACTTCTTGTCGATGCACATGCTCTATTTTTTAACTTTAAAACAAAGGGTATTTTACATTAAGGACAAAGTACTATTTAGAATATTTCTGAAAAACGGTTCCAGCGATTTTGCTTAATTTTGTTTTGTACGTAAGGTACAATTAGTATACATTACATTTGCATTAGTGGTATTACGCTTAAAAGTTTGGTATAGACGCAGAAAAATAATTTCTGTCTGCTACACTTACACATTAGTTTACTGTTTCAAGAAGCTTGAATAATACTAAGCAGTGCAAATGGACCAAGCAGACGTAGAATACACTTTTTGTAAACTGAAATGAAAGATATGATAAAGATAAAATATTTAGGAAGACAGCAAACGTACTGCAGATACGAAAATACATCAATATCTGTCTACAACGAAATAACATTTACATAACACTTTTGCTATATTTTGGTCACCATGCTGTAGATGGAGAAACGTTTATGAGAAAGTATGTGTAATAGTTTCGCACCATTGTTTTGATAATTAGCATGTGGCGTATGAGTACACTCCTTCACGACTTTTCCCTTACTCGAACTATTTTATAATAGAGTAATTTTATTCTACAACTCTGTTTACCATATTCCTTACGTTAACAGAATCAGTCAACTTAGTGTCATTGAACATTGCAATGAAAAGTTCCTCGATTATTTCGTGTCGAGTTGCACTACTGACGTCAAAGGCAGAGGCGACGCTGCTCTCCAAGCATATATCCGTCCGCTAGCCGTGCCTCCGTTCCCATAACTTCCTCCATCGTGGCGGTACAGCTTCCTTCTAGTGTTACTGAGTCTATTTGCAGGACTCTATTATGGGTAAACAGCGACACTGACTGCCAGCCGTACCCATCGCTAACTCTTAAGTTGCTTCTCTTTGGTTCCGTCTCAGAACGCTTGGTTTTACACGCAGTTTCTACAAATAGAGCTACTACAAGTAGGTGTGCAACCACGAAAGGGGTTTAAGGGGCTAAATCTCTTCCCTCTTGTATCATTTCATTCTTTTCTACGAAACAGAGAAAAAAAATTGGTTTAAATACAGTTCGCAGTTTAAAGATAAAATAAGTAGAATATTTTGAGATTAGCGAAATCATGGAATTGGAAACTTTTTGGGAAATATTGCCGTTTCGCAAAGATTATACCTTAATCGAAAACGGGACCGTATAAACTGGCGATAATGGTAGTGCAGACAACTCAGATGCTCGGACGCAAGCAGTTTCTCTTACCGTGTACACAAATCTCTTAAATTGCTGTTAAGTCCACCGCCAGATAACAGATTAATCGTGTTATGTTGAATGAAAATCGGAGACAGGACCAAGGATCGAACTTGGGAAAAGTTGAATGACAATGGTATACGTGATTGGAAAACGAAAGATACAGTGTAGTGGTAGCGCACCAGCTCGTAAAGTTGACGATCCCAGGTTCGATCCCCGGGTTTCGTCTCCCATTTTCATTCAACATAAAAATTATAAGTCTATCTTTCCCGTAATTCTGATATTACTTTACACGTGACTATTTAAAGCAACATTGAAATATTAGTTTATAACATTTTGGTTAATTCACCTTCTGGGTTGAAGGAATTCTACCCGCTTGTTTATTTTATGATAAGTCTCAAGCATAAAATACAACATTGACGAAAATTTGGACAAAACATGACCTGTTATAGATCTAAATTTTATTACAGGTGGCTGTACAGATGTGAATCAAAACATGTTACTAGAATGAAATGGAAATACTATAGATTAAGGGTATTTTTTCCTGCCTATTTAAAATGGATTTTGTGGGAGAAGTACAAACATTTTCCAGACGGCGACTGCCCGCACTCCCGTTTTACCGCGGCGGGGAGGAGTTATTTCACGCCCTTCTGAGAGTGTCCCTGACTAATGACGTCGACATAATATTATTCGAGAAATCGGAGGGAGAATATCACGCGAAAACTCACCACACGAGGATTGTTTCTACGAGTTGCTATCCAGAGCAGGGAACATGAAAGACAATCATAGAACCTCATGGAGCAGGTTTCTCAGGACTAGCCCTTTCAACTGCAAGTCTTAGAGAAGAAGATGACTCAACCAGAAACTCTCAATTTGGAGAATGGCTTTGATAGCTCAAGCAGAATGTCGGTGCTTCACCAATCAACATCGAACAAAGGTTTCGCAAAGTGAAACAGACACTAGCGAGTACGAACTCCATAAATGTAATTAGTATTGGAGGTTGCTGCAAGTGAATGCAAGTTCCTAGGAACAGCAGGCGGAGACTCAACCACGAATAGGAATACATCGAAGTAAATAAATTATCGACTAATTGTACATGTGATTGACAAGAAGACGTGGTTGTAGGTTTGATTTCAGCATCAGGCATATCAAGTACCCCAGACAAATATACATTTCAAACCCATTTTTTCCTGTAAATTCAGTTTAAATGAAATACAGAGTAACACAATACTATGAACTGAAAAGTACTGGTTATAAGTGGTAACTATTTATAACTTTCATGTCAGTAACACATTTTCTAAACCTTGTCTTGGACTTTATTAAAAAGTCAGCTCGATAAATAAGGTGCTAGATGCAAAAATACAGTAATAAGGGTTATAGATCTAATAAAACATAAAAACACACATAAGTTTATTTACTGTAATGCAAACAACCTGAAACAAATCAAAATTAAACATAAGAAATATCAAATTTCTTACCACACGTAACATAACTTTGAACTTCATTTATAATTCTTTTTCAACAATATTTTCAGCAATTTTTTATTAAAAAACGCCATGATGGCTATTTTTTCCATAAAAAAGATTATGTAAAAGAGGTCATGTGGTCCCTGAGGTCACTTTCAGTATGGTTCTACCAGCGACTTGCATTCGAGCTAGTGAGTTCCAATGGGTGTGTGAGTGCGTGAACTGTGACGCAAGTCATGCGAACTAAAGTATGTTTTCTGTAGCGTGGGCGTTTTCTAACTGCGGGCGTTAATTGCCGAGTACATATTATTTAAAAAAATGTTTCAATCCCTCGTTTTATTCATCACATTAAACAGAACCCTTTATTCGTATGATCTTGATGGGTTTTAAATAGATAAAATAATTATTTATTACACAGCACTACATAATCATGTCAGACGTACGATATTGATGGCTTCTAAAAATTGAGATCAAGGAGACGACAGAGAAATATGTCTCCAAGAAAGATTACAAGGAAATGGCTTAAACATACAAAGAATGTATTGGAGATTTCTCGGACCGTCTAGTTTTTATGGACGTTACGTTTAATAAGAGGTCCATGAGGAAATTCAGAAAAATATAATTAAGAAACAGAATATAAAATTAGAAAATTTTCATTAGAAAATAATACTAAAGAAATATATATATAAAAAGTATCAATGCAATTGTGGTATTACTATTTAAATCGTCTACAAAGTTTATAATAGATGTAAAACATTTTAGCATTACAATCAAATAATTACAGTAAACAAGGTATGTATAATGATTTACATTTCTGTGAAAACTCAATATTCAGAATGGTCATTATTTTATTAAACGATTTATTCTCTTTAAAAATCAAAATTTGGTGAGATTGTATGGCATTTCCTAACCATGAGTCACAATAACCCCGTTGAAAACTACTCCAGGTTGATTGTATCTTAAGAATAAATATTAGAGTTCATATTGATTGGAGAAAAGGGAATTGTCTCGACATAACTTACAATAGAAGACGTGAATATATTTACAGATTATCTGTCACGAATTTCAAAAGAAATACCACTGTTGGGTTATGTACAATTTGTCCAACCCTGTCGGTGCACCCCTGTTCATTTGTACCCCGTAGTTTCTGATCCTGTCAATGGCAGAGAAAAGGGATCAAAATCCAAAGAATTTCACAAAATGTATAATCTACGGAAATTTTTCCGATGTCACTTTCTACATTTCTTATCTACAATTGTAGATGCCACATCAACTGGGGTTCTCGGCAGTCACACCTAGAGGCCCCCGCGGTGTCAGCAGAGTCGCGGTCATTAAGTCATAAGCGAACTAACACGCCATCAGTAAGTCACACACGTCCGTCTATCCGGACGACAAGGCGTATCGCGGCTGCGCGCGAATGGGATAAACGCCTTCGAGTAGCAGACACTTTGGACAAACCACGTGGAGGGGAGAGGACCTGCGATTGGCTGGAAGAAGGTGGGCAGCAGGAAATGATATTTTGAACATGGGCACGGTCCATTTACACCATGATAATTCCACTGATTTTGGAGCAAAACTTAAAATCGGTTCACAGAATTCTCCAAATCACGGATTTGTTTACGTCATAACACTACGACATAAATTGCACGATTCTGGTCTGTATTTTTTTTTCTATTTTTTTTCGGGTGGAGGTGAATCATACATATAAGATCACTAGGGATGTCATCAATTGGGGACGGCAGTATCATTAGTAATACTGATACTATCAAACTCTAATTTTGAATTAATATAATTGTAACAATTTATTAGCAATATTTTCAAAGTAATTTAAAGATTTGATAATGGAGGGTACATGTTTAATAAATTTTATTTTTTATTTTATTGGATAAAAATATATAGGTATTTTGTAAATATTATAACAAACTACTATTTTTGACTTATTTTGGAAGGGGGTAGATGATTTTGCCTTGGAGCGCACAAATGTTAAATCCACAAATGCCTTAGTACTCTCGACCGGCATTGACGAGATGATAAATTAGTAGTCATGTACGAGACAAAACACAGTTTGTAACTCTTTGTTATATATACTATCTAATCTACTCTGCGTTGCCAGGGATTCTATGAAATGTGGTGGAATACATATTGAAAAAAATCAACATTATTTACAATTTTCTTTCATTTTCGTGGTTTTAAAGGAAGCATTTTAAGACCTCACAATGCTGAAAATATATTGACATTATAATTGCACAAAAATTGGGTTGTATTCCTTCGAAATATGAAGCAGATTCTTGAGTTTTGAGATGAATTGCCAATAGAATCTCGAGATAAGAACTTCATAGTGAATTTTTGATATTTCTTTGTTCACGCTCGAAACTGTTTAGGTGAAAATTCCTAAATTTCTTCGGGATATGATATATAACTCTACTTTTTTATTGAGACGCGGAGTTTTAATTTAGAGCATTGATCGAACCAAGCAGGAACGCGTGATAAATGGAAAACATGAAACAGGTAGAAAAGAGTCTTGGCCATTTTCTTAAGATATTGAGAGAAATATGATTTGACCGTGAGCAAAACAATAATTATGATAAAACCATTTGATATAGGTCATTCGCGTGAAATTTACGAATCTTTCTATGCTTTTCATGAAAATAAGTGTAAAAAAATCATTTAATACAGTAATATGTAATTGTCCCAGAAATTTTGCGTTCCTTTTCTGAGTTACTTAACTTCATATAATTGATTTTTTTTCTTTAAAGCATCAAAAATTGTATTGACGATGTTCTATTGCTTCATATTTCCCCTTTTCCTTTCTGAGATAACAGCATTCAGAAATTATACCAAGAAAAGAAGCAACTACATTTGTTTATTCGAAAAGAATGTTACTTTTCTTGCGTCCGAACAAATGGCAGTTCTGACGCGTCCGGCCATGCTATCAAACTGTAATTGGGGGAAAGTAATATTTGCCATATTATTGCAGTCATAAAAATAGTATTGTTAAACAAAATTAAACGTTCATATTGTCATACAGAACATTAGTTGAGATACTTTAATATACTGACTATAATAAAATCTAATATTTCACAACAACAATATCATCTCCAGTGCGGGACAGAATGCCAGGTCAAAGCTACGATAACCGCAAAAAATGCTCGAAAGTCCCGGTTCTGATTTCACAAGCAACACCGCAACCCCTCACAAATCTACAATCAAACCAAAACATTGGGATTTCGTTTCGCAATGAAGGATCTTTACGTCTCTTGCTGGGAATCGTATGGGTTAAAAAGGAAATACACTGAGCGCCACATTGAGAAAGATTTCTTACAAAACATTAAATTACTCACAGACGCGACGAATCAAAACAATGGGTTTTACATCACGACAGGAAAATCTAACAGTTTTGAAACAACACAATATTTTTTAACAGAAGAAAACTGTTTTTAAGATCATAATCGTAACAGGAGTGATACGAATTTAGGAGAAGTTATAACATGTTTTGTTCCCATGTTATACTAAGAGAAGTACCATTAGAAAACACATGAAACAGCCAAACAAGCCAGAAGAAATATGCATCGTATACTTAAAACAGAATATACAATACACCATTAACATTGGTCATGTACTGTATATCCTCAACCTCAAATTATAAAGAACTGGCTTCGTAATAATTTCATTGACATCCTCTACGCACACATTGTAATTATAAATCAAGTGGCAATGTAAAAATGAATTAATTGTTTACACTTCGAAATCATATAAAAACGAATGAAGGATCCTGATGAAGAAATATTTTTAATTAATATGAACATATCAAAACTACATTTTTGCACGCTATTTAACTAGTTAAGATTAACAATGTACAAAATTTATGAGAGTTTTATAACAATTCACGAATCATGAGTTAGAATGTCACCCACAAATTTCATGTATTTCCTCTGATTTCAGATAAAGTGGAATCGAGTTGCGTCGGAAATCAATACCCTTGGTTAACTCCAGTTCTATCAGTTCACATTAGGAAACCGTGTCGTATATGATAGGATAATGGGATGAGAAAAGAATGAAATTGGCCTTACAAAATGTGGTTTCGAAACTACAGAGGTGCAAGCTCTAAGAATAGGGTATCGAAGATCTTGGTAGTAGGTTCAGATGAAGAGTGGAGAAAAAACACCTGTCTCTGCCGCTCAGGAGAGAAAAATACTTTTCAGGTATACCAAAAGGAAAGTGTCTTCTATCCCGACAATATTGACCGCAAGAAAAACTTCTCAGTTTGGTGTTGGAGCTTCATCACCTTCAGAAACAGATTAAATTATCTGTTTAGGATTGTATATAGAATCCAGTGCACTAATCAGAGTTAGTATTTTTAGGTATAAATTTGAAAAATGTGGAAAAAAAACGATAAGGTGCTAAAATAAAGTAAAAAATGAACAAAACGGAAATATTTTACTTGACTAAAACAACAAATCATCTTTCAAGTGAATAAAGCTTCAAACAAATTCCTCAGATCATCACTCATCAGAAGAGAGATAAACTTGCTGCACTTCGAGACACTGAGCATTCTCTGTTTTTAAAACCATCTGTTTCTATTAGGAGATGAAACGTCTTTGTAGATACTAAAGCTTATTTCGACATCCACAAAAAAACAATACATTCAGTCTCACGTTTACTGAGAGTAAATAGGTTTACTATTTGCATGTTCACCGTAATCTAAGACGAAATTAATTTAAAGTTACTTAAATATTTGATGTAGATTCAAACCATATGTAAATGGAATGAAGCTCACATGTCATATCTCTTAAAAACTATAAAATGCGGTCTAGAATGTTAATAAAAAGCATCAGAAAAAGGGGATTTTAGGAATGGTTGGAGAGAAAAGGATCAATAAGGATCCCAATAATGGGAAAAAGTTGCGTAAAAAACTCACCTCGCTCTCCGAGAGGTAAAATTACAGGATGCGGTATCTTTCCGAAGAACTTTAATTTACCCTAAGAAAAAATGTGCGCACCTAAAACTACTAACCATGGCAATAACAGAAAATAACTGTCTCACAAATTTTGACAATCGTAACTGAATTAATGAATATTTTTCAGACTGGAAATCATCAAGCTAGTTATTATTATGAGATCTAGTACACAAAAATCGCATCAATTGGAAGTCAAGTGAATGAGCCTCTAGATGAATAGTTCCAAGGATTCAGTTTCTTCTATCACGTGTCCTAAAGCCACAATGATGTTTCAGTTGACTGTCATAACAGCATTTATATTCTTAGCGCCAATGAAAACACTCAAGATACTTTTGACAATTACTTTAATGGAAGGTAATCATCCAAGACAATCATAGTCCATTTTGCGTAAAGATGTGTATAAGAGACAGTTATTGNATATATATATATATATATATATATATATATATATATATATATATATATATATATATATATATATATATACTCGTATATATATATATAATGAGAAATAAAATATTTTATGTTCCTTTTCATTTACCTCCTTCCCTTTCTCAAATGTTTCCATTATAACTGAATAATATACCAATAAGGTTTCATTACTCGTATTTAATTGTCCCCAGATATTCCCACCGCCCCAGAGATTTTGTAGTTCAAAATTTTATGTCTACAATGTTAATGTGATAATAAATTTCTTTCAAATATACAAATGTATTTATTTATTTTATGACGTGGTCCAACTTATGAATCCTGCTCCCAGTTGCGGATCGAAAGGGGCGATCGGACCCTGTAAAATACATTATGGAGAGCGTTTAACTCGTAAACTATGTGTTTCATTCGGTTTACAATATCTAGAACCCTGTTCCTAATTAACAACATCGAGATTTACATTACTTTCACTACCTATCCTTTCCATTGCATTTCGTTCCGTACGGTAAAGGGTTTTTATATGAAGCGCAATGTTATTGTATACAGAAGTGCATTTCAAAAGAACCAAGCAAATGCAAGCACAAGACTGAAATAAATACTTTTGCTGCCATTAATGTATTTTGTTTCCACTATCAATAGAAAGGGTGATTTCTCGGAAGACGAAACTATAGGGAGTGGGAGGGGGAACAAAATTAACCCTGTCTGCTCCTCCACTTAACCTAGATGTCGTCAGGTGTGGAAATTAGGAAGAAGACATATTGAGTTGTCTGAAATACAAGATATACTCAAAGTCACGATACTTTGCCTACAATAATTCAATATGGCTGCCTTAAACAAATTGCCAACCTCTAAGAAACAAATCCTTGAAACTCACTCGCGAAAATTTCAAGGAAAGTGTGGTCACGAAGAATTTAAGTAATATCCAAATATTCATAGTAGTCACAAAAGCGACTATTTGGTGTCAAGAAATACAAGTTAATAACATAACAAACAAAGACACGAAGTATTCGTTCCACACGCTCGATGCAGAAAGAACATATCAAAGCCACTAGAGCAAGTGAATTGGTTGTTGTCCGAGGTTGGTTATGAATACAATTTCGAATATCTAGTAACAGGATGCGAGGTACCCTTATCATTTCTCTTACGGACGATACCGAAGTAAAAGTGATGGTTACACTGATTACAGGTTCTGTACCAACATCAAGTCAGTTAGACTGACAGTAAATAAATAAATATATAAATAATTTATTGTCAAGAGAGCTGTTTCAAACTGCTTATGACCACGTTGAGGACAAAGTAATTTACTGCGACTATAATACAATAACAATAAACTAATAAACACAGCGCGTTTCCGTTCCGCATGTTTTTTTCTTCTGAAGTTGAATTTCTGTAAGCAAAGAATGATGACTTTTACTATACATTCGTTTCAAACGGCGGTGGAAAACACCTGATGAAACTGTATCACTTGGGCCAGATTACATCGCAGAGGATCTAACCTCTTTTCAATATTTAATTTTTAGTATTTAATTTTTAATAGGTTCCAGTACATGTCTCCTGTAATTGACGTAACGCATCCAGGGGGAGAGGGGTGTTCTTATACCGTTACTTTGCGTTATGCTGCTAACTTTGGTGTTGTGTAAGCAATGCTTAATAGTGTTTAATAGGATGTACCTTAAAGTTTGTCACTAAAACGTTTAGGGGCAGCACAGAGCAATGAGGAACGGCCAATTTAGTCAGTGTATCAAAATTTGTCCGCGCCTTTTTGTAAAATGCAACAAAAACGTTTTGTTAACGTAGGACTAACGTTACTTAATTATTTGGGATGAAACGATACACCTATAAAGATAAGTAGACGTGTTTCTAGAAGTTCGTTAACGACCTACTATACTTCATCCGCTATATTTTACGAACATGTGCTATCATCTGTTTTTGTGTGTAGGGGTTTCTAAGTGTAACACTGAAAAATAAATTCTGTAATTTACTATATTGTATTTCTAAAAAAGTGACATGAAATCTCTTTGGGCTTTGTAACGACTGACAGACACATTAAATAAGAAAGAAAGAAAGAAGGAAAGAAAGAAAGAAAGATTTTTATGGGGGAGGGGGGAAATATCTCTTTTTTTATATCTCACGAATTAATTTTCTCTACACGATTGTGAATGTAAACGTTCCATTTCACCTGTATAGAAAAACAATATCGTATATTGAACTTTATCAATAACAATATTGTACTTTATCACGCCATTGCTGTAGTACTTTTTAAATAACAGTTTCAAAAACTATTTTCTTGCATGATTGTTGTCTTATGGCTCATATTAATTTAGTTTTATGTGTACTCAACTTTGGCACGATTGTGTACATAAATTCTGTAGCCCCATCCTGGCCCGGATTTTTCTCCGTTTTTCCTTCGGGTAGAGGCGGATTTCTTATACAGGTTCTCTAGGCTTTGTCTACGGGCGTGTTTATTGTAACAATAAATCGTGAATTTTGTGGGTTTTTTTTTCAACTCTTATGATTTTTAAACACTATACTCAGAATAATATATAATTCGATAATAGTATGTACATGTAATTAATATGTACATGTACTGGTTCTGAAGCTTTCTGCCCATGATTAAAAATACAAAAAAGTACATTGTTCAAATATGTGTACTGATGTTTTTTCATACAAGTTTGAAGCTTTAACTTAATGCTTGTGAAAAATCACTTGCATGAATAAGTGTTTCAACAATACAAAACTAAATGTTTGTTTAAAAATGAAGGTAGAAGTAAAAATACGTTCAGATTGTTGGAAAAACGATATAGAACAGGAAAACAACAATACAGTTGAAATACAAACTAACTTTAATATCTGTCGTCCAATTCGCATTAAAGGTTTACGAATTCTACGTTTTGAGCACCATAATTACAACGATTCGAAATACACCATGGACTTCTGGCGAAACCGCAGTCGTAATGAATTCAAAATTCCAACACAATCCCTAGCCCTATTGATGAACAGCATACGTCAAATGTTTTACTTCACTTTATGGAACAACATGGCTTCGCCCTGGAAAACAGTGTGCTGTATTCATCATTTTGTGAGACAAAAAAAGAACATTTTTAAAACAGAGGAGATTTTAAGAAGACGCAAATTAATACTATTAGATTCTGAGCGTACAGAAGAGAAACATCCACGAATAACGTAATAGTTTTGGTAATGTCTATTTTTACCGAATTGAGGCAGAATTTGGATAACGTGAACTGCCGAACACTCGCCTAAATGTTAGGTAGGTATCAATTAATATTTGTTCCATAGCGTTTTGAAGTGCAGAAGAGAGAAGTTAGAGGTAGAGATGTATTTGTGTGTGCGTGTGGGGGTAATGACCTCTCCTTCAATCCATCAACAACGCCAAAATCCTCATTCCTCTCATTTTTTGTTCTACCCCTCATTTTTTGTTTTGATGTATGTTGCGAGATATGTTTTGGTGTGTTGAAGATCAGGACGGTTTTTAGTGGGTAGGGTTGAATCATTCGACGAGTCCCACACACGGGGAGAGTCATGTTGGCTCTCCCTAGTGCGTAACTGCATTTTCCCTACCTGTACAAGTTTTTCGGGCTCCAATGACCTTTGATGTCGACATGAGCCGTAAATCCCCACAAAAAGAACAACAACGTCAATTAGTCCCTCCGGTTCAATTCCCGGTGGGGCCAGAAAAAATTGTAGTTTTTTACATGAAAGTCACTGTTCATTTAGCCGTGACTACTGAAAAGCGACCCCCCTCCCTTTTCTATCCACCTCCTAATGCTCCAAGTATCAATATATCTAACTAGTACTGACTACTACTAATCGCTTCACGTGTGCCAAGTTGTTGGTAAACCCAGCTAACCGGTCAATAACTTACCACCAACTCCTACTTCCTATCGCTCCACGCACGCTGCAATAGATAAGCTTCAATAGTACGCTACATTTCCCATTTACAGATTAAAAAAAGCACCCACGATTTTTCCATTTCATCCATCTTTGAATCGTGTTTCTTCATTCACTAGCTCCAATTCCTCCTCCATTCGAGTAGACACAGATCGTTTGCAACCCCTCCTCCCATCACAACGAAACATCAATCTCATTCTGGCATCCTGGAAACGAGTTTGGATTATTAACAGCTTTTTAGGTACGTTATATTCACGAAGTCCTATTCCCACAAAGAAATCTCAGAATATGAAATAGTGATAATATCATACCGAAACTTGAGATGTTCACAGCATAATACAAAGAACGTAATAATCCTTAGAACACGAAAAACATGGAAATAATTGTTTTCTAATACAAGAAAATATACGCTAGTTTGTATGTTTGAAAGTGTATTCAATTTCCAAATTTAATCTCTTTTACGAATCATAATTATACTTGGTAAAATCGTCTGAGACGGTCTAGACAAGCCAATACGGTATATAATAAATTTTTGTCCATGTCTTGCGCTTGGAAATTTATACGTTTTTCATAAATGTTCGTTAAGCGTAGGCGTCACCAAGGGTCTATGTCTGTGGAGATTTATATTTTTAAAAAAAGCTAGCTGATTGGCCGGGGTTGCCCGGGTTTTTTCTAAGACTAATCTACTTTTCCTCAGGAAAAAATAAAATCTATAAATTCAGTAAAATCAAAATACTTTTAGTTACTGGTATTTAAAAACATATGTACAACATCCTAATTATACAAATTTAATACAAGACTATTCTACATACACCATCTGGCGGGATTTTCGCTTCCGAGGCGTGACGCGACAGCACCATTTCATTACAATTCTTGTAAAATCTAAACTATTCGTCTAAATTTTACGATTTAAAGACATTTTCTATCTTTGATAAATACACAAAACAAATAATCCATTAAATTTAATTCTGATTGATTTTTTCTTATTATATTACTCTACTACATTGAGGTTTTTAACACTTCTATTCCACAAACTTGCCTACAAGTAGTAGATGGAAAGTACTATCTTCCGCGTTATTCAAGTAAATTCTATAGTATTTCCAAATAAAAGTGAACGCTCATATTATAGTATAAAGTGAAGTCTCGTTCTGTTCTAAATGTAGCGAAATCTTGTCCACAGTAAATGCTACATTGTACACACTGTACTATAGAGCACCGTTCGAATGCAATCTGGCAATAATTCGCGTGGTGCTTATCGATTGTGAATGCTATAAGTGAGCTTTCGCGTTGCAATGCGTTGGTCGCTTCAAGAGCCGCTCCGCTATGTTGAGGAATCCCCCGGAAAGCGAATGTTCTGCTTCGATGATTGCGATGATGTGGTGAAGGGGCAGGGGGGGGGCGGAGGGGGTGTGCAAATCGAACACTTGCCACTAATGAAACACAACACGTGCGAGGGGAATTTGTCTGGAAAGTGGCGCCGTTCCAATTTGCATTCAACCACTGTCATTTCGAGATGGGTGTCCGTTTAGAAGAGGGATGAAGTTGTAACGGATCATGTTCTTATCGAATGTCACGAAAGAAAATATCTTCCAAATATTTACACAAAATATGCATAGGCTTTTCAGTTCGTTAATCAGTTTTCAGTTTGTTACTAAGTTTCCTTAAAAAGGATAATTCATTTCCAAGTAATGAAAGTCGATTAGGCGTATTGAGAGAAATTATCTCTTGAGAAAAAAATACCACAGCGTGGCACTCTGTTATAACTACTGCCAGATGAAAATGGCGATGAGCAAGGAATGGAACCCGGAATCTCCCGCTCTCAGCCCCAGGGCAGTTTCCTACACCACTCGTTCACATTACAGAGCTGTTCACCATTTCCACCCTGGCCTCAAACTGTGGAAGATATGGGACTAATCTTCCAAAAGACTTGTTCGTAAATATTACACTAAACATTGCAATTTTTCTTCTGTTAAGGTCAAATAAAAATAAAATCTAACACATCAGTGTTTCCCCCACATACTTTTTTTTTATTTAATCGGGGACAAGTGCAACTCATGAGGAGAATAATGACTAGTTTCGATGATGCCAAAATAAAAATAACCCACAATTATGCGTAATTTAATCAAATTATTTATTTGAAATAAATGTAAAAAATACCCAATATGTTCGGCGAAGAGATCTTATCTATAAAGAATATGATTTTAAAATGAACATTCTTTGAATGCAGAAATGAATCTTTTTAAATCTACATTAGAAGAGAAAACCTTCAAAATAGTTTGTATTTATTTCTAGATAGGTGTAAATGGTGAAAAATATTTATTTCCAAAATAAAGGCGTATTTTCTTCTCAATTTCTCGCGTAATAAATATAATAACAATAGCGCTCCGAACCATTTCATTTAGTGATGAAATGAAATGTAGTTCCTAGTGGAAAAAGGATGCCAATATTATCTGACGTGAGGGACGCACGGCGATGCTGACAGTATGAAATTCGTTATGACTCTTCACATCGGTAAAGTTTGTATAAAGAAACGGGTGAACTCAACGTGCGTAACAAACGCTGGAATTTAATGGGTTTCTTCCCGACGGCTCCACACAAACAGTGACCTTCCTATCAGCTACCCATCCGTCTAGCCTTTGTTCGAAGATACCGTCCGTCACATCATCCTCGACTGCGAGACCCTAGGAGTAAGGAGACGAGACTCTCCGCCTGGTCTAAACTTCTATCATGGCGTCTTCGTATAAAGGCTACTTCTCCGGTGAAGGACAGAGAGCTTGGCCACCGATGCTCGGTTTTTCGGGGCTGCAAAATGGGTTTTCTTACCCTGCGTGCGAAGTCCAGTTTGAAACTGGCCACAAACAGTTTCTATTTTCCGAATTCGATATAATTTTAATATTTTATACCAATTATAATTTTTCTTTCTTTCTACGATGACGTCTGTGAAACATTAGTCTATGAAACATATTTTTCCAAATATTCCTTATTGAAATTATCGTATTGAAAGTCATTATTTTTAGAGTAATAAACTGGTGTATCTACCTTGAAATGAAAACCTTCTCTTATGTAGGCCTACTATTTCTCTTTGAAATTCACTCATTCGTATTCACACTGGGGGAATGATATCAACATGCAACGTAGAAACATGATCTAACGAAGGCAAGTGATGAATATGAAACAATGTTCTGAAAAGTAACTGTTGTTTCCGCATGTAATTTATATACAGATCACTCATCACAACGTATATTATCCAGGAAGTCTACCTCACGGCATGGTACCCAAAAAGAATGTCAATGAAAAAGAAGAAATATTGAAATAAATATATTTATTCAATGTATCACGCCTCAAGTGAGTATAAGGGAAATAAATTAGATGTTCACCTGAAGTTTTAAAAATTACATTTTAACTCTATTTGCAGTTTTTTCACCTGTCTTACATTAACAAGGTATATCAAAAGCTGAAGGTAAATTTCGAATGAAACCAGATCTCCAAAACCAATGTATTTAGTTAATAGAAACACCCTTTAAATCAAAACATACTGACGAACATTAAACAAGTATTCAGGGAATGAACTTTTTTGTATACTTATTACTTTACAGCTGTAAAATGTCTCTACCTTCTCAATGCTAAATGTGTGGACAAGGGTTCCGTATGACTGACATAGCCTGTGTGCTTATTTACGTAACTGTGAGGAAATCCATTCAACATTGTAATTGTGTTTAAGGGTTAGATCGTCCTCCCGCACTTAAGAAACGGGCAACACAACAAAACGTAGATCTTCAATGTAGTCAAAATAGATTGTGAAACACCATACAATCTAAAATTCATTGTCATTTCAATTTCGGTGAAAATTGAGCTACAATGAGGCGATATCTATTTCGGTAATTCCTTTTGATGATCTGAAATTATAAACAAATCACTTGAAAGAAAAATTATGGTAGAAACGTTCAAAAACGTTGTCATCGAACAAAGAGATTTGGAATTAAAAACTTTGTCAAAATTGACATAGGTCATTTATTAAAAATTATCCAAAATTGCAAAATAGTAAGCAATTATTTTTGTAAAGTTCAAAAATTATATCACTGTTTGAAACCTGTTTTTTAGTTATTTTTAGTGATATTTCGTCTTGGATTTAAGTTGAAGTGAAATGGAGTTACAGGCGGTGTGATTTTTGAAAGTACATTTTTTCTCACCTCTACTTCCACGTGTACTGTCCTTCTGATCTCCGCCCGCGCCGCCTGTCGGGGAGCCAATGGGCGCTCTGCACTCTCGCGAAACGACGAGGGGGCCGACGTCGGACGTCTTCGAGCTCCCCCACCCCCTCCATGGCCGCCACATCCCCCAGCAGAAGCCACCACTCCGCTATGCGATCGCTTCTTGTTCTTGCGCCCCGGCATGGGAATAAACTTCCCGTCTGTAGTTGCGAGTCGACACGACGCCTTCTAGCACACAATGTCCTAGGCCTCAACCTCCATTGTCTTCCGAAGGTATGTAAACACTAAACGACTCTGTTGCGATTACGCCTGTTTGATTTTGAGACCGGCACAAATGGTGTTCATGGCTGTGTTCAAGATGCACGCGCAGGAAATGGCCACTAGAAGCGCGGATCTCGGTCTTCCAGGAATTCACGGAATGAACTAGTCCACCGAGCAACTCATGAAGTTATACAATTACACGTATCATATACCGGGCCCAGATGAACAAGAGAAGTCTCACAAAAAGTAAAGTGAATTTCCCATCGTATCCGCCCAAACAACTCAGAAATATTTCGATTTTTTTTTGCACAGTAAGTTGGTTCCTCGAAACGTATTTTCAGAGTTGATTAAAGTGAATGTTTCTACGTATACACACCTCATCGGATTCCCTCACTGCTTCGTCACTTTTCTTCCTAAATAAATCTTCATTTTCGGTTCCGCAACTTCTCATAAATGTTTGCACAAGATCGTCTCGTACTGAATCTGTCCACCGATGGTGCAAAAACAACGATTCCCAGCATCAACGTAATCGGCGGCTGATGTCTCAGTAATCGCAAGCGGCCACGGCTCTCCGCAGACGAAGACTGCCTGCGGCGAAGGCTGACGGAGATTGTGAGGCGGTGGGAGGAGCGGTTGCGCCGGCTGGAGGGGGTTGGGGGCGGCCGCAGGAACACGAGAAAGAGCGGAAGCGGAGAGAGCGCCGTACACGACGACGGGACTGACCTTGCTCCTCCCTCTCACACACCAGTACAATTACAGTTACTCATTAGCGTTTGTGCATCCTGCAGAGGTGTTGAGGTATTTGTCTTGGTTGCTCATACTGAAATTCCGGGTCGCAGTCCTTGGGAGGGGGTGGGTGGGAGGTGAGGTTAATGTTTCAATACTAATGGGAAAATTGTGGCAGAAAAATATAATTAATTCGGCGCATTTTCGGGTTCTGGGGATGGACCGAACAAGTATATATTCTTATTCTTCTTCACTTCTTACACGTGCACCAGCGACATTGTCTAAGATTTAAAACACAGAAAAAACTTGAACAATATACACTAACTATATATATATATATATATATATANGGTGATTGGTCATTAATGCTTTAGTCACCTTCGTTCGAAATAAATGATATTTTTCTCATTATTAGTTTAATACCCCTATTTTCATTAATACTGTATTATAAATTTGTATGTTTATTATTGGGTTTGCATTTTTCTCTTCCGTTCCTGTCACCAATCACAAAATGTGATATTCAATCAAGAAACAGCTGTTTGAAGGGACTTTTAATTAAGTATACATTTCTTGTACTTTCCGTCAAAGAAATCGAAATGAATAACAAAAGATTTTTTTAGTTAAGTAGTAATTATTTGTACAGGGACATGTTTCTTTTTCATCTGGGACTCTGAAATCATTTAACAAACATTAATTAATTACACTACGTTTACTACTTAACAACATACAAAACAAATTGAAAATTAATACACTCAATTGTACATCTCATTGCGCAATTTTTCCCCGGTATTAATAGAAGCGAAGTTAAAGAATATATGATCATGATCCGTTATATTTCAGTCTCATAATTATGTTTGTGGTCTTCCAAAGAATCGTGACTTGATAAAACTAAAGAAAAAAGTGTTAAGAACGTAAGTTTAAAAAATTGATAGATCTAAATCGTTGCAGCAGATATTTACTCAAAATTACCAGGACCAAGGACTTATTATACTAGTTCCCTATAAGTAAATAATAATGTAACTGATTAATAGAACACCCGGAATCATTATGACAGTGGAACATCCATACCTACACATGAGTGGGAGCATCAAAATGAAGTACATAGATCAACTTCGTTTCGAGAGAACCTATATTTTATAGAACGGTTTCGGGACACAAGCTTAATCAGTGAAAGGCTAGATATGTATATTTTCCATACTCTTGACCTGCCCAAATAAAAACGTAGAATAATACAAAATTCTTGGAACTGATTTTGAAACTGACGCCAACAGAAATTCTGGGTCTCTCGCCTAAGTTTCCCCTCAAATTCGTATTATTTTTATGGAAGTACAAAAATATGCCTATTCATAATTGTCAGTTAAATGCCCCACATAAATATATTGCAACATAAGGAATATTTTTGAACTCAAGAAAATATTATACTTTTACGTTTCTTCAGCTTCTAGAACAACATTCTTCGTTTAACTTCCCACGACGCTCCAAGAGGTGGAATTTCACAACTATTCTATATTGTCACTCATCACTATTTGCCTTCTGCTGAACTTCAGTATCTTCTTTTTTTCGCCCGGATGGAGACTGATAACCAGCGAACTGTGGAGTTGGTTTTCTCCATAATTAACTTTTGCTCTCAAAGGTTTTACTCTATGAAAAACCCAACAACTCGCCCGTTATATTCTTCCAATTTTTCCATTCCAAACTCAGGAGGAGAAATTTCCTCAATGCTCTTGAGTGATAGGTACCATTACGTAAATCTGCGTCAACAGTTACGTAATTATTTACTAATAGGGAACAGGTATAATACGTCCTTATTCCTTGTAATTGTGTAAAATCTTCGAATATTCTTCACTTGTTTTCGGAAATAAAATAATTCATTTCGTATTTTTGTATTTATCTTAATTAATTTCTAATTCACAAAGATCCAATTCCTTGGACAACTATATGCGTTAAGCAAATCTTTTTCAAAAACAATTTTGCCAGTGTTAACTCATTCTAGTTGCAACTAATTTTCAAGGAAAAAAATTAAAAGGTGCTCCAATATTGAATTTTACAAAATTTGTACACGGAATTACTAACTAGTCATAGTTTTCAAAAAAAATTAGAATAAACAGAAATTATTTAAAAGAAACGTACAAGAATATAGACTTCATTGCAAAGCTTCATAATCTTTTAACTAAATTAACTGGATTACTTAATCCGTATTGTCTACTGACTTCGTATATTACTATCCACTTTTAATCTATTTCTAATAAAAGTGAATTCAAAGGAGTGTAACATCAAAATCAAGGAAAGTACTTGGTTAATCGATAAAGTGCTTTTCTCAAAGGATTATTGCAAGAGCTGTGCTTAGAATGTTCAGAATAGATGGAGCATAAAAGCGACAAAAATAAGAAAAATTTTGGGTTCTTTCCAGGAGATGTGGAACTTCACACACATTTTTATGACAACTATCAAGCTAACTTAAGTGTTCACTAGAGATCAGTAGTGATGCGTAATCAGTAGGGTGGCTCTAGGAACCTGTAGTGAACACATGAAGAATATAACAATGGGAGGGGAAACTCGGTCAGTTGCGCGACTCCACCGCGAGGGGCACTGGTGTCGTTTTATCTGTAGTGACGTCTAGGGGGAGTTTCCCTTAACTACTTTTCTATTAGTTATAGTATGTCTTCGACAGAGAGAGTTACTGTTGCAGGAAGTTGTATTACTTATTCTGTCATCAAATAAATTCACCAAAATTGGCGAGGTTCGATAACAGCGAGGAGAAGTAGGCTGTGGATATATTTTATAATGATAAGCAGTGGAGATCGCGCGAATTGAGCGAGTTTGTGGGCACGTTGCTGCAGTTTCACGAAAATTCTCAAGGAAGAAGTGTTTGTGTTCAAGTTTTTCGGAATGTTTCCCATGTCATTGTATATGTTATTCAATGTTATACAATCTATTCCAGTGTTATTACGTAAGTTTCCCTATATTTTTGTGTATGATATACAATGTTACGGAATGTTTCTAGTGTCAAAATGATGTTAAATGTATCATTATTTTTAGAATACATTTTGTATGTACGTTACTAAAATCTGTTTTTATTGTTCTTTTACTTTGTCTTCCCCCGAAACTGTAATTTGGGTGACCTATTTGAATTTGGAAGGTAAGTAATTAAACCAAAGGAAGAGAACTATTTCCGCAATGAATGTAGAACGTAGATGCAGACCTGCTAATCTAACGACCGAGTAGTTTTGATACCGGTCACCCGTAACGCGATTGTCGATTTAGTTGAAGGAACTCCCCATAGATGATGCCCCTCTACTTTCCCCTCCAATTTTTATTTTTCAATTGGTTTATCCTTCAACC
>NNCF01134622.1:3753-30840 GCA_002313205.1 Laupala kohalensis
GGGAAGTGTTAAGATATTTAATTCCTTGAATAAAGGTTTACAAGAGTTTCGGGGGTGAGATTTACAAATTATCCGAACTATCCTCTTCTGAATTCTGAAAGTTTGAATACTCTGACAGGAATTACCCCAGAAGTTAACTACCTGTATAAAAAAATAATTCCGTTAGTTCTCACATTCTCTTTTGAAAGCCTCAGCATGAAATTTCAAGCGAATAATATCAGTCACTGGTAAATTTATTTAATATACTTTATAATCAATAAAATTACAACAATTTTCGAAGCTAGAATAATCTATTTAACGCACCCTCTCCAATTTATAATTCGTTGACTATATCGTAATGAAATCTGCATGCAATTTGTAGATTGCATTGTTATGCCTAAGTTTAAATGGAGTTTAATAGCGCTTCGACAATCAAGCGAACTGGCGCCGTCGTCAAATTAAATTATTAGTATTAAAACCTCTATGGATAATATTATGGATGTCATTATATGAATATGTAATGGGAAGAGTGACGCAATTCATAATAAACAATGTATTATGGTAACTTATATTCATGTTTTTAATGTGTCTACGAGGTTGTTCGTCCTCGTGGTTCCTGGCTTTGTTATCCTCGACATTAACATATATATTTGTGACCCATACATAATCTAGCAACTACAGCGGCCCTTCACTAAAAAAATTGAAACCATCGATTCATTACTTTGTCCAACTATCACTCTTTTGTAAAACCTTTGAAACAATTTTGACACGTAGTTTCTTCGACAGATTTAGAGAATGTTACTCTGGGAGATATTTCTATCAGCACCAATCCACGAAAAACGTTAAGATGGCGATGCATTTTATGGCAATATATTATTTTACTACAGCATTGAAAATTATTAGTTCCGATGGCAATGTATTGGTTAATGCAACTTCGTGTATAATGTGTTACGCACAAAACCCGAAAACGGCAATTGGACGAAAAAAAACGACCAAAACTAGCTTCAGTAGACGCGTTTTTCCCAGATCTACTTCTTGAGGTTTTCAATACGACCAATACTTCGACCAAAACGAGTAAGACGCAACAAGAACGAAGCATTTTATTCTCAACGCAAAATCAGAAGTATTAAGTATGGCTAAAATATTTTTTTAATTTAGGAAATATTAAGGAAAATGGCAATTTACTATCTTTTAGTGTTTTCTTTTGTTCAAAATGGTTGAAAATTATTCATCCCGGGTATATTTTTTCACGGATTTGATTGAACTACATTTAACTCAATGTACCAGGGCTGAATATTATTTTCACATGTGGAGTTTATGAGACTCACTTTGTTATATTTTTAGGTTAGTATATTTTTCTTTTTTTTTCTTTTTTCTTTTGTTCAATACATTCTTTTACAATTTTTATTTGAGAACGAAGGCTGTTGTACCTATTTATTTGGACCAACATAACTATATGGTCCAACGCCGTAGAAAAATATCCAGATGATATATCGAAAAACTGTTTTTTTTTGCCATGATTCTGGAAGGTACTTTGTTCTCGGAAATTACAAATTGAAACATTTTATGTGAAAAAAATTCCCTTTTTCGATGGCAAATTTAACATTATCGTCCTTATCCTAACCTTATTCTTCGTATATCCTTCCGCGAATGCTGCTACCTCCACCATCGCCTCCATCTTCACAAATACAACAGATTTTCTTAAAACGGAAACGCCGGGTCTAACAAACCTAACATCGCCGACTCTGACCGAACAATTATTTATAATTGTTCATATCATACCCTAACATACTAACATAAATGGTGGCGGAGAGAAGAAAATAGTGCGGAACAATATTTCTTTATAACTATCGTAAATATGAAAAGCGAAGAATACGGCTTATATTTTCGGAACCGCAATAATATTTGTAGTATTATGACATTCTATTTTTTCGAACCCTTGTGGGACCATATTCTTAAGTTTGGCCATTTATTTACAGCTATGGTACACATTGGTGGAATGAGAGTATTTATCCAGTACATTAATTGAGATATCTTTGTTTCTGCACGTCATAAGTTATTTATGTATATCCAAAAAACAGTTTTCTTGTTTTCTTAATACATCTTTTCTTGTGGATGCAAATGTATAGAGGTGTTTTAGAGTTTTCTCTGTTTTTGAATGCAAATGTTATTAAATCAAATACTTAAAAACTAATTTCAAATGTTTTCGATATTTCGCATTTTAGCAGGTATAGTGCGCTGTCCTGACAGACACTTCAACACAGAGAAAACTATTAGCGTGAAATTCTCATCTCTAAATTTTATTCCCGTAAGAACAGGAAATATTTATACGAAATGAAAGTTTTCTCTATGTAAATAACTTCCCATCTAAAATACTCGGAATTAAATCATTTAATTGTAACAATCACTTGGAATGAAAACCTTTGACCGGAAAGAAAACACGATCGTCCATGTGACATTCTGTTTACCAAAATATGTTCCATAACTGCAAATAAATAAGCAGTATACTTTTCAGTTTACTAGTAAATAAAAATAAGATTTTGTTGGTGTATTTGTTACCTATGATCGTAAAAACTAAAAGGATTATAGACATCTATTTTTTATAACAAGTAAAGGCTTAGTTTCTGCCGATGTCAAGGCTTCTGAAGCACTTCTAAACTAATGTTTTTCTCATCCATTTCGCAGTTACATCATTGATCCACCGGACGAGCGATATAACACTTCGTTAGACAAATTGTCGATGAAACGCCATTTACAAGTTTCTTCACGTTTGTTTGAAGATTACCAATGCCGTAGTATTAACTTCATTGTTTGTACTCTGTATACTATGTTTACTCAGTAGCTCTTTCTCATACGACTTGTACACAAAACCCGTGCCAGAAATTAACTGTGTCTCTCGAATGCAGCGTCCTAAGCTATCTATGTAAGCAGGTGGATTAAGCAAGAAAAGTGAGAAATTTTCTTATGGTGGAGAAAGCACTATATTCCTAAAACTAACCTTGATGGAGACCAAAATACATCTGATAGAAATTTTCTTGAGGTAAGAAGTAATATTTGCTTTTATGTAATCAGCATGCAAACAAAAGTACCCATATTTAAATATAATTCTGAGAAAAAAAGGAAAGAATCTTTCAAGAAACCTATTGTTCATTTTTTACCATACAAGCTACAAGATCTGGTTCCTCATGAATTCAGAGTCCACAATTGATCGCGCTTCCACTCTGAAGTGAAAGTGTCAAATTTCCAAGCTTCAAGCCTTTCGGTCTCGTCACCGCGCGACTGCCAACAAAAAAGCTTAAAAAGTAGGTATATACAAGAAAAATGTAATTCGAATTTCGAAAAAATGTTCAAACGTTCACATGCAACCCTGAGAACACGAGAGCGCTATGAAGAAGAAAAAAATCAATGAAACAACGTCAAAATGGGACTAAAAAATAGCTGCCAAATGCACATACAACCACTCTGAATAACACGTGTGTCAAATTTTGAAGCGTCAAGTTTAGTTATCTTGTCGCTGCACGCCAAACAAAATAATTTAAAAAGTAAATAGAGAAAAATCTAATTCGAATTTCAATTAAAACGGTTCAAAGGTCCTGGAGAACACGTGAGCCAAATTTTAAAGTTGTGTGTTCAAGTCTCTGTGTCAGGCGAGAAAATCAAAATAATATCAATGTTCATAAAAAAATTATCTAAATCGAATTTCAAAAAAATTATTGACATTGAGCTTTTATATGTGTACCAAAGTTCAGTCAAATTCGACAATGGGAATTGGTTCAAAACATTTCACTGGGAAAATTTGACACAAACACACGAACTAACAAGTAAAGCGAAGTAAAGGCTTGTAAAAAGGGAAGAAGTGGAAGAATGGAACATATGTTTTAACAGATAAAAAATTATATATAGTCTTAAAAAAAATAACAATGAAGAAGAGAGAACCTCGTATTAACTGTTTTTGGGGCAAAGCGATTGCCGTGATTAGTGGTCACAGTCCTTTTGGGTTTTGCGGACCACGAAATTTCTATTTGTAAATTCTGCGAGCTCTAATTGATTTTTATTAAAAATTAATTCATTTGTCAAATAATTGCATCAGAAATGGCTTTAAAACTTAAATTCACCAATTTACAATAGTAAAACCAAGATATTTTTCAATTGTATTACAATTCTAAGTACCCATTCAATCAAATAGTATAATGTTAACTGATGCACTATGAATGTTGCATCGAAATGCACGAAAGTTTTGCTTTTACTTTGTCAAAAATGGATCTTATTACATAACTTATTGAACATTATTACACCAGAGAAATATTTTAAACTTTTACTATTCGTTTTCTCAAACATGATTCGAGAAAAATTAACAATCTAATATTTATGTCATAGCAATCTGTCTTCAACAAAAAATTAATAATTTGCTTAGTCTCGCCAACCATATACATAGACCAAGAAAATTAATTTTATTGTCAATTACGCCGAGAAAACCTCACCAACACCATCTATACAAAAATTTTCAATAAATAACCAGATTTTTCTGCGCACCACCAAAATTTTCTCACGGACCACTGGTTGGTGCAAGTCGAGGTCGATGGTCAAAATAAATGGAGAAACTTATCAGTGCGCGGAGGTTATTCGGGAAAAAATGTTAGTCCGAAATTTCGATACGAATTCGAAGGAACTTTGACAGAAAAAGTCAAAAGTAACATTTTAAATGGTATCAGATCAGTTGCGCTTAAACAAAAAATATTTTAGTGCATATGATTTGCTTTCTTGGGAGATCAACTCACAAATGTAAAACAGTTCACGGTTGATCGCTTACAAGACATTCGTTGCTTTGAATAGTGAACAATCATTTCGTTACTTTGCCCTCCGATTACCTGTTATGTTTAAGAAAGAAAAGAGGAACAGGGAAAATTCAAAATCTCTTCAAAAAAATTTTTAAAAATAATTCTGTAATATTCTTCATTTAAATGAAGATTAGAAAAAAAGTAATTCTGTAAGTTAATTAATTGACTGTCTATATTTAAGACATACAGAAGTGTATGAACGTATTATAATAGAATAAATGTTTCATTCATCATCGGCTGGCACTGTATAAAGCTCCTGGGTTCTTTACAAAGAGACTTATTTTACTACATTTGATCTATGATTATAGTTGATTCATTGCTTTAAGGTCTATAATAACAAATAGATCAACTATAATATCAAAGTTCAATTAAAGGTTTGTGTGTGCATTAATTAATGTGACATTTAACAGAGTATTCAATTGTGTCATCACACAATGGCAATGAAATGTATTTAATACTCTAACTTAAGCAATTAACATAATTTCTTAGTTTCTCGCTCTGGTCCTGGTTCCTGTTGTAAATATATAACAACACCTATTACAACCAGACGTTCGTTTTGATTAGATTTGGTTCCTAGCTAAAATCGCATTTTTTTGAAACTATGAAAAAAATGGTACATCTGAGAATAAAAGCGTTTATATTACTCGAGCTCCTATCTTAACGAATCATTCATTTATTAGGCAAAAAAATAATAGAACGAGGAATGTCTTGTCCTTAAATAAATTAGTTGTTCATAACCAATTTGTTCATACATCGGTGTAGTATTTAAGACATTTCTAGCATTTATTATTTACGTCACTTAAGTCCGGTATGAGGCTCGTGGTCGGTTAAGAATCAATTCTTTTGGAACAGTGAAATAATAGCCAGCAGCATTCAAATACATCGAAATGAAGAAGTTGCCGTATTGAAAGGATCGATTTATCAAAACATGGTAATCGAGTGGTACACTCCGCCGATTTTGTAAATTTTCGTCCGTAATCACGCCTGCCGCAGATTAGTCCTTCATTAGTGAAGAGCATCCCAGCCACCTCTTTAATCTTAGCTTCCCGTCGCTTGTTGCCACCTCCTCCCTCTTCCTTCCGCGTCTGCGGAGGTCTCGCTTCCTCGCAAAGAAAAGGCCATTCACAACTCGTTGTGCATTCACCTCCCCGACCGAACCTATTAGGCATGTAAAGCTGCGGTAAAAGCCAAAATATTGTCCTTGCCGGCAACGTGCCTCCCGCTCTCCCTTCCAGAGGCCGCCGCGGAAAGCAAGCGGCACGCGCCGCTGCCCCCTTCGTCCCTCGCCTTCACGCACATATGCACACACTGATCGTTGGATCGAGAGAAGCTCGGCGACGGATAGCACGGCTGGTGAATGCTCCCAACTTGACTTAAGTGAAGTGATTATCGTTTGGCTCGGAGGAGTGGTGCGAGGAGCAGTGACACGTTTGCGGAAGAACGTAAACACGGTTCCTCCTCTCGCTCAGAGATGCTGCGTCATCTACTCGCTGTGCAGGGAAGAAAGGTGGCTTAAATAAAATATTATTTCGATATACATCAGAACATTGTTTATCCGGTCTTCATCCAGATCAGTTAAGTAACTAAAATACAATATTTTTGGTCGTCTTCCAGTGCTCTATTCATGCTCAAAGTCGCTAGATGAACTTATTACTGTCTTTTATTTGAAATTTGAAAGTAAAATAAATGTTCTGAATATTATTTAAAAACCTATAGTGACATATCAGTCTTATAAATATCGTAAAAGAGTTAGCAAAATGTAATTTCATTGTAGTCAGAAATTGATGTATTTTCGTATTTGGAGTTGTTGGCAATAGGTATGAATAACTGTACTCGGTATCTAAATCAGCTATGCCGTAGATGATGTGGAAAAAAAATCATATACATTTTTTAGGGTCCTCCCCTTCAAAATATTCAAGAAAATAGTGATCCTTTTACTTCTAAAATGTTTAACGAGACTCCAAAATAATCCATAGAATACAAACTCGTCACGGAGCTGATGTGGAAATATCTAACTGGATTAAAATCACTTACCTGTAAAACTGAACAAAATGTGTTCAAATCACGCACGGGCAAAGTGAAATCAAGATATTTCCAGAACGTTCAAAATATATGGAAGGAAGTTGTTTCAGACTATCCGTGAATATCTGTTTACCCAAACGTCCGAAGTCTCAAACGTGTAAAAGGCACGCTTCTTACATGAACTTGGTCGTCAGATACCATTAGTATTTTCATAAGATATTTTCATAACTCTCACGTACCATTACAGTTACATCACTCAGTTCATGAAAACCATTACAATTTTTAGATCTTTTTTCGTAATGATTCATGCCTCCTCCCTCCGATTATTAAACTCTCCTATATGAGTGGACAGACGGAAAGTGCTATCGGAGATGAATGCAGAAGTTACCACCCAGGATAAGAAAAGGAAGAGTGAAAATATTAAGGAATTGTGGAATTCAATTTAAAGCAATCATTTGTTTTAGCAAAAACATGCTTTTTACCCAGAGTTAGGCAAATATATAAAATAAGTTCCAGGAACAGAGTCGTCATACGTAAGTTTTTCTACACGATTGCAATTTTAATCATTTAAGTAATGATATTATCTATTGTGAATTCCTGGGTTTATTTTTACGTTGTAACCTCCTTGTGTACTGAGGGTTAAGGTTGTTCAGAAATCCTAAAACAACAATGGGATCTGTAGAACATTTTTATTACAAATACAAAATATGTTGTATTATTATATTAATGTACTATTGTTAAAATTTAACAGTTATAAGCACAAGTAGACTGATATGAGTGACGAATTTCCAATGTCCTAATAGTTTCTCAAACGAAAGAATAAACTATTATCTATCAACTTGTCAAATAAAATTTGGGTCTTAGGTGCTAATATTTCAATAAAATCATCATGAAGTTTCACGGGTACTCATGGACAAGGTCTCTCAAGAGACGGTTTTCCAATTTAATACGAAGGGACGGTAAATAAATTCCCAAGTCATTTCTAATAGAATCTATATACACAAAATAATAAAAGATTTTGTCATTCTGTCCTTATTTATTAATGCAAAAGGCCTTTCCGGCCACATGGGGGCCATTTTCAGTGCTACAAAATTATTTTTACAAAATGTAAATTACAAAATAAATCTAATCATTCTAAAAACAATCTACCCCTTTCTGCTTCGAAAAGTTAATAATTTTTTAATATAAAATGAAAATATAAATGACAAAATAAAAAACTGAAATATTCTAAATTTAATTTACCCCTTCTTCTTTGAAAAGTTAATAATTTTCAATATAGTATGCAATAGTAACAGGAAATGAGAACTGGCATACCTGGGTCCTTTTGCAAGCAGTAGCTAAAAGCACCGTTGTCTCCTGAAGGGTCGGGTTATATAAGGAAGTCTCAGGAATTCCCATCGACGTCACAGACTTCCCGTGTAACTGGCTTCAGTTGTTTTATGGCTAATTTTAGCAGGGGGGGGGGAATATCTGGGATTTGATGATTGAGTGTGAAAATGTCGGAATTAAGTGAATTGTGAATGTGAATGTTTTCTAATTTAAGTCTTTTCCAGTAATTATTTTCTATTTCTACATTTTGGAAATCATTGACTGTGTGGAACGTGAGATTGTTTTCTATAAGATGTGTGACGAAGTGTGAATGTCCGGTGAGGTGTTTGAAAGCGTGAATGTGTTCCTGTAGTCTTTTATCAAAATTGCGTCCAGTTTGTCCCACGTACATCGCGTTGCACTCACCGCATGTGAGCGCGTACACTCCACTTAATCGCGAGAGGGGTGTAGGGGTGAATTCTTTAGATATAATCCCACCTGATATAATCAAATAAACATCGAAATCGATGAGCAGATAAATGGTGGAGATTAGATGGAAGAACCTTCTTTTAATGAAATCTGCTACATAATAAATCATCTTAAGCCAATGAAAGCAGCAGGATCGGATAATTTGGCTCCTGAATTATTTAGATTTGGTGGAAGGAACCTCAAGAAAGAAATACATCAGTTAATGTTAAGGATCTGGAGGAGTCACGAACTTCCCATTCAGTGGAACGAGGCAATAATAGTTCCGGTTCATAAGAAAGGAAACAAATATGAGTGTACGAATTATCGGCCAATAGCAATGCTAAACATAGCTTAAAAAGTATTTGCCATAATATTAAATAATAAGTTAACTGCAATTGTAGAAAACAAGTTTAGTGACTATCAAGCGGGGTTCCGTCAAAATAGATCCACAATTGACAACATCTTCCAGATAAGACAGATATTTGAAAACTGTTATGAGCACGGAATAGAGCTTCACAATACGTTCATAGATTTCACCAGAGCATTTGACACCATTTTTCGGAACAAAATAATTGAAGGCTTAGAACAGTATGGAATACCGATTAAATTAAGAAAGCTAGTAAGTCTTACATTGATGAACACGAAAGCCAGAGTGAAAATAAACAACACAATTAGTGAAGATTTTGAAACCGGGTTAGGAGTAGAACAAGGCGATCCTCTATCAGCTACACTATTCTGCTTGATCATGGATATACTCATGTCGCAATTGGGCCTTAAAGGCAACGTAACTAACAGGATAAAACAGTGTATCGTCTATGCAGATGACATCTTGCTGACAAGAACTAAAAATACAATGGAAATATTATTCCATGAATTAGAATCAAGATCTGCGCAATTTGGTTTAACGATAAATGCACAAATAACCAAATACATGAGATGCAAGTTAGGAAAAACAAACTTTTCTAAGTTAGTAGTAGATGGAGTCACCTGTAAAGAAGTTGCTGAATACAGATATCTTGGATCTGTAGTACACGAAACCAATTTAATTGAGGAAGAAATAAAAGAGAGCATTGCGTCTGGAAATAGAGCGTATTTTGAGCATAAAGACTTATTCAGAAGTAAATTATTGTCCAAAAATGCCAAACTCAAAATATACCACACTATAATAAGACCGGTAGTAACCTGCGCAGCTGAGACCTGGACACTAAAAACTAAAGAAACCCAAAAGCTCACGATATTTGAAAGAAGAATAATGAGAAGAATGTATGGGCCTATCAAAATAGAAGATGGTTCATGGAGAATAAGGAACAATGCAGAAATTGATAAATATATCAAATATCAAAACATCATAAACCATAGCAAAGCATTAAGATTGGGCTGGTTTGGACATGCATGCCGAATGGATGATAATAGAGCAGTGAAGAGGATTTACAACTGGAACCCACTAACAACAAGAAAGAAAGGAAGACCGAGATGGAAGGATGACATACTAAAGGATATCAGGGAGATGAACGTCAAGATCTGGACGAAAACAGTGCAAGATAGGAAAAGATGGAAGGCGGTGGTGGAGCAGGCCAAAACATTCCACAAAGGAACGTTGTAGTGCCTAAGAAGAAGAAGAATCTAACCTACTGACTACTCCCGAGACGTTACAATTGAAAAGTCGGGAGGAAAGCAATAAGACTCGGCCTCCACATTGCGTTGCCAACAGTCGCAAGGAGAAAAATAAGTTAGATAGCTCAGCCTAAAGTTAGATGTGATACCTTACGCCTTGGCTATCTAGCGGGCAGACAGTACCATTAGCTGACACAGCTTATGCTGCAGCTGCCCTAAAACAGTTTTCGTCTGAACGAGACCAATTTTCTATCACTGCGGAAGCTAACGCTGTTTTGTCTGGGAGGACGAAAGTTACATCAACAGCAATAGTTTATATGTTTTGCGCTCAACAGCTCAGCCTCGCTCAAAAGTCTGACTTGACTAGAACTGTTGTTTGTTCCTCGCCGCTGATCTCGTTCGTAGTTGCAGCTAAATGACACTCGGCTGCGCTGCCTTTTATGCATTCGGTTCGTTGACTCATGACTGAGGCGGCGCAGCCTCAGCAATTGTTTTACGGAGTCAAATTGACCATGGCTTTCGCAACTATGAATAGTTGTGTACTTGAACAAAATGATTCATTACAACGACTAAACGACGCCATCCCGACGTTTCGCAGCCCGAAATTTGAAGTCTAGACGACGAATATTTACAGTGTTTTCTTGACGTCGAGCAGTCGTACACTGATGATATTTTGAATTTCTGAAGGTTGATGTTGGCGAATACCTAATTATTATTTTAATTAATGATATCTTCAAATGTATTAATCTCATAAGAGTATATTTCAAGTATATTCAAAATAAAGAAACGTTTGAATACATAAAAACTATTTTTTTGGTATTTAAAGATATATTTTTCAAGATTTTAGAGATGATTACTATTTTACGTATTTACTATTCATGGTACCAATACTATGGTGTCAACTCTTTGACAACGTAACTCAATATAAGATAGTACTGCAGTAGCTCAATGCAAGAGTTCGCGCCTTCAGAGGGAAAGGACCCTGGATCGAATACTGGCGCGGTCGGATATCTGAAGACGGACGTCAAAAAAAAGAACGTTTGCTGCACGCCTGTGATGAAACAAGGTAAGACCATGGAATTGTAATAAAAATAAATATCGTCAAGAAAATTGAAAAGAAAGCATGCACATAGTCAACATTGACTCACGTCGAATCAATATTACAGGTTCCCTTTTCTTATCTTGTAGATTAGCTACGTACGCTGTGATGCAGAAGGTCAGAAATTCACGTCATAGCAGAGGGACGTTAGCTCTGCGAGCTCATGTATTGTCTGTCCGACTGGCAACCAATACATCAGCTACCCCAGCTCAGGTATTTTTTTCAGTGCGGTACGTCGGATCGAAGGCAATGCAGCATGTACATTTAAATGGGACGACCTCCACAATCAGTGTCGCGAATTTTCCCCGCCCGTTGGTTATTTCCACCGTCGTCCTGGTGCGTTGGCTACGGGTTGCACGTTGTGAAGAAATGAGGGTTCAACACACACTAACTTATGGCATAGTCCCTACATTGCAGACATGCCGCGTGTTGTCGCGCGATCTTGAGCGTGGCCACCGGGACCTCATTTTCACGAAGAGTTATTGTATTTGTAAATGGGAAATGTAGCGTGCTATTGAAGCTTATTTACATGGAGCGATAGAAGTTAGGAGCTGGGTGGCAGGCCATTGTTAGTAGGTGGGCCGGTCAGCTGGGTTTACCAACAACTTGGTTCACGTGGAGGGGTTAGTAGAAGTAGTTAGTAGAAACAGTTAGAGTTAATGATACTAGGAGGAGCTGGGTAGAGGAAGGAAGGTTTGCTTTTCATTAGTCACAGATATATCAACTTGGACAGTAATGTGAAAAGCTACAAATTTTCTTCCCCGTCAGGAATCGAACCTGGGATGACTGTGTTTTCACGAAGGCTGTTCCTTGAGTCGCTGTGTAGACATTTAAACCAATCAGAATGAAAGAACATTAGTGAAGTGAGAAGCTCATCTAATCAAATGCTTTTTGATTCATCTGGGAAGTAATTGAATGATTGATTTCATTTTTATTAAGTAAACAATTTCGTAATTTTGTCAAATTAGAGACAATTTTCTGGCTTTGGAGAATTTACCTTTTTGGCCCTTAACATTTTATAGTGAAAAAATTAAGAATGAATGAGAAATGGGCTGTTTCTCAATATTATTTAAATATTTAATTATTTTTCTTATAAAACCAAATTTATTGATTTACCTTTGCTATTTATTGATTTACCTTTGCTATTTATTTTTGTCTCTAAAGAAGATTTTTTTATAGTTTTATCTTTTTCTAAATTTATCATAAATTTGAGAAGATTACACGTATTTTATTTTCCAAATTCTGAGTTGATATATGCGTGAACGGGTTAATTACAATTTTTAATCGTTAAGTTGACAATACCTCTACGAGACGTTGTTGCTATAATTCCTTACAAATATATTTTGAAATAAGATATGGTTTTACAGAAGGCATCGATCACCGTGTATTATGCAAATAAATATTGAAAAAGAAAATGTAAATAATGATATTGTTCAAATAATATTACTTATTTCAAATGTACTCTTTGAAATAATTTGTCACCTATCAACACATTTCGGAATGAATAAAGCGGATCTTTTTATTACAAAAGTCTCTATTCCAAATAATATTACAAATAACTATAAAATCTCATCCAATTGATTACATTGTTGCAATTTAATCGTATAAGAATTCACTGTTGTAAAACGTTGAGAAAACTAATGTAAGTTAACTATGCTTCCACAATGAAAAACATTAGTAATCATATTCAGTTGATTTGAAGGTATAAAAATAAAACCCACTGCGACATTTTTTCATTTTATTACTTTGGTCCAATCAAACAAATCGCTTTAGAGAAAACGGTTTCATGTAAAACATTAAATACATTTTCTTCTCCAATATTTTCATTTACAATTTTTCCTCATGGGAAAACTTTTTAATGCCAACTGTTTGGAACATTTACGTTCATCTATATGAAATAATATATAATGGTTGGAAAATTAATTACATTCTTATTTTGATGAACACCGTTACTCTCCGACATAAATATTCTTTACTTGCGAGACATTTTTCTACTTCCTTCCGGGAACTATATCGCCGGTTGAAATGAAACGCACTCCGTAGAGCCGCGACTACACTGCAGTCTCGCCTCTGCTACGAGCTCGGTGAGGTAGCAACGGTTGTGTGGCTACGGGTGAAGATTTTCAAAGCTATATTACTGATCCGACGTACCTACCGTTGGCAACGCGATCTGAGATTGGAACGTGTAGAGCGGACTTGTCATCGTATGCTTTTGCCTCGATGAATGTCTAGTGCTCAATACGATCTGAGATTCCCACACTACGCGTTATAGGAAAGGTCTGTAATTGGAAATCAGCAGCCCTCGAAGTGTCACCGGGTGACAAGTCGTGGGTACGAGGGTTACTCAGATAAGGTGATACGCACCATGATCATGAAATGAAGTTCACTCTTGGATTCAGGGACTTCTTTCGCGAATGATCAACAAAAAGTAAGAAGATTCAGTCATTTGGCGGCTAGCGGTGGCACTCACCCCACTTCTGTTCCCTCTCTCCGACTCGTGGACTGACCTTGGAATTCAAAATCTACAGAGTGAACGAAACCGATGAGAGAAAGTAATATTTTTTACTTGATCTTGATGTATTTGCGTTCAGTGTATTTTACAACGTAACTAGCTACATATTACGAGCAAGAAAAGGCAAGTTTGACAGCAATCACAGGAAAATATAGCACGCGGGGTAAACGTTATCCCTCTCAGATGAAAAAAATAGTATTTTAATGTTCATGAAGGGAAAAGTTCACCTCATGTATGTTATGTTTTTATTTCTCTTCTCTACCAAGTCTAGTCTGCCTACACTATATCTTTGTTATAATAAAGAATTGCGTGTTTGACGAACTATCAAATCATTGACTATGACTGATTTAACATTTAAAATATTCAATTAACTTTTAACGGTTACTTTTAACTGCCGTTAAATTTCCAACAGCAAACTAGCACTTAACAGGAGCTGGAATGGGCCAAAATGATGAAATTATAGGTTTTTCCTTTTTTACATCATTACAAACTTAGATGTTTTCTTAACTTAACAGGTCAAGTCTCATTCTTCTAAGTGGATTCTAAGTACACTTTTTATGGCCTAAAAACTAACGTGACGTGAAGTGAACTGATGTTCTAAAATATTGAGATTTCCAGCCAGGATACATTATTTCTGCAATGGATCAGTTAGATAAAGAAAGGCTAAGAGGTGAAGCAAGAAGAGAAAAAGACTTAAAAATGCAGCAAAAGGTGATTAGAGAGGTTTGGAAAGAAAATGAAAACTAGAAGATAGAAGATAGATGAAGCTGATGATCCATAATATGGAGCAGGAATGCACTTCACGTAATTTACAAATTTTCATATTCAAGGAACATAATCTCAAAATCTACAAAACAACCGAGCATTTAAATTTTTACGCAATATTGCTTGTTCTCTCTTTTTTCCTTTTTATAAAAAATTGTGAAAAAATTAGTTGAGACAAAAGTTATTGAAGTGAAACTAAAAAAAATATTGTATCTTGTTAAAAAACTACAACCAAAAATAATTAGTATTTCTAAACTTTACATTATAGCTTTATGTAAAAAGTCTTACTGAACATGTAGTAAGAAAATTACAAAGATATATGAATTATTTTAAGAGAAAATGTTCCTAGTATTTACTGAATATTAACATTGAGAAGATAGGCCGCTTCAGCTTCCCTTAAACTATTAACGAAGTTAACTTGTAGAGCAATGGATTAACGGTTAACGAAGTTAAATTTAAGATTTACTATGCCCACCTCTGATTATCAACAACTTGTCTGTAAAGGGCTGCCCAGAGCTTGTTAGTAACTCTGGAATGGTGCGTCGTCTCTCCCAATGAAGATTGTAATAGCAGCGGCTGATGAAGGTAGAGGAGGTGGTGGTGACACTGGCAAACACCAGGAAATTGAGCGTAGCGTTGCACCCGGGCGAAGTCCTCGGCTCAATGGAGCGTTTCAGAAGGCTGTGGAGAGCCACCGACCGCGACTGCAGCGCGCTCTGCTCTCAACGTGACCGTCGTCGTTCACAAGCAAGTAGCTCACGTGGGCGTCCTGAGGACAGCGAAAGAGTGAATTACCTTTTACAATAATCTGTTCTCACAAAACATTGGTAGGAGAAATCATTAGGCACATCTTAAATAAAACTTCGCAAAGCATGCATCTCGTTTTTTAAACATTTTTTTGTTGGATATTTCGTAAGGGTTGATGCCCCTCCTCAAATCGGTAATTGAAATATTTTTAACTAATGTACAATGTTATTTTCAATAGTGTACATCGAGTATTTTTGAACTTTTGCATATAGTTCACTTATAAATCTGACCACATAGTAAATTATTCTTTCTTCTAGTCTCGCTAACGATTGTATTAAGTTTCCCTAAAACTTCCTTCAATGATGGCATTGTTATTGATAGCTTGCTTTGGGAAATCTGTCAACTTCATTCTAATATTACCGTAAATATTATTACTTTCATTATGTTATGTTGAATGAAAATAGAACATTGTACCGCGATTCGAACCCTGAACCTTCAGCTTAGTGCGCTGATGCGCAACCAAACGCAAATTAAAGAAAAAAATATTTTCTTTTTGCCAGGAAACGCCTGCGCATTCTAAGCATGTTGTACCCTTCATTATTTTACTTTTTGAAGAAGTTTATTTTTGAGATAACAGTAAATTTCAAATTGAGATTCAGGCAGCACTTTTATGAATAACTGATTCCAAAATAGTTCATTCACCCGTAAAATGAGTTGGTCTCAGATTATTTTGTGAGGAACATGGTTCAGCTTGACGCTTTGAATTCAACAAATAAATATATCCTTTGACTTTTTGTATTAAGTAAAATGGTTTTATTACTCTTTCGTTCATCTTATAACTTTGCTTTAGTTATATCCATGTAACTCTGCATGATTAGAAACCCGTTGTCACTCATCAACAATGGTTGAGATAGTAATTTTGGAATGGAGGTAGTTGATTTTCTGGGAAAATATATTCAGTCGTACTCGTTGGTTAAATGGGCTTTGTAAAACATCCTCTCTCTCATTTTTTTTAGATTTTACTTTTCGAGAGACTGATATGGTTCCACTGAAGAACGAAAAAATGATTGATGTGTAACCGAAAACAGTCAACAAATTAATACCAAGGTGTTCTATGATACATGTGATGACGCAGCTGGAAGAAGTGCTCATTGGGCTATAAACACTTTTTCCGGGGACAATTTAAATTACTTCTCTATGGCCTCAAAAATGTTACCTCCAAGTTTCCAACCAATTGTATTTTTGTTCACAATGATACAATTGTTCTTGTATGCGGACGTGAGATGCTTGTCTTCCGTAGATAGTTATACTTACGCACATGTAAGTTTCCAGTCGCTTCGTTTTTTTATTCGAGTATCATACTCATGTAATCATTTTTATAAAAACGTTTTTTTTATTGCGAGACAACAATCAAGTTTCTAGGAGTCTATATAATTTGTGGACAAGCTAGCGAAGACTTTGAACACCATTATAAAAGAAGAGAGCTTATTTTTTCTAGCATCACGATCACACCTATCCGTCGGAATTATTTCTTCGTGGCCTCCTTCGTCCGTGTACACTGATCGCTCATGTGGTCGTAAGCAGT
Organism: Laupala kohalensis; assembly: GCA_002313205.1. Taxonomy (NCBI): domain Eukaryota; kingdom Metazoa; phylum Arthropoda; class Insecta; order Orthoptera; family Trigonidiidae; genus Laupala; species Laupala kohalensis. The sequence goes on from NNCF01134622.1 coordinate 20,691, forward strand.
GGTGAGAATTAGAACTGGAGGAGGGAGGAGGAGAGAATTCTTATAACCACCAAATGAACCAGTGGGGGGGGGGGAATCTAAGGATTAAAGAAGTAGAGTAGACAAGAAAATTGAAATTCCTGTTACACTCCCTCATTTCACATGATACCCGTTAATACTCATTTCTTTACTTCTGCAAATATACAAATTAGAACGATTCGGTTAGCCACAGCACATGACATTTTGCGGGTATAGTATTAAAAAAGATAATTTAGTGACATGGCAAAGGGGTTTGTATAACTTATTCAATTCCTAGTTATAGATGGCTAAAATGGAGTAAATGTTAAATATTGTCCCAAAAAGTGTGTGTGTGTGTGGGGGGGGGGGTGACGGCCCCCCATTTCTCCCACTCACCGCCACTGGTCATAAATGATTCATTGTATCCATCTATGATTTCATCAGTGGCGTCACTTGTTAATGGCCTATTCAATTGTGTAATTACAAAAATCAAAGAGATATTTATTAATTGAATTGTTAACCATAATGAGTCGGGATGAAGCATAATCACCTTACTCTATCGTTCAATAAATCCGTTGTAAGCTCAACAGTGACAGTTTCGTTGGAGCGACAAAAGCGTTCCGAAGCTCAACTAATGTCCAATGCATCGTCCATGGAAGACATTTTAATTCTTCGTATACTACAGCACTAGCTGATATGCAGGAAAATGAAAGGATGTGATTTCCGTTAGTGAAAAAACTCTATCCTTGTTGAGTTATCGAATATCGTGAAGGAAAACCGGATATTAATGAACAATACTGTCAATTTTTTCTAATTTTGAGAATACAAATTCGTCTGAATGTTGAGAATTGTGAAAACACTGGTAACTTTTTACTGAGTTTGCAGGTAAATAAATACATTACGTGCCATTTACGCTATTTGCATTTAACTATTTACTAGTGCATCTCTTCATGTTTCGTAATAGAATTTATATTTAATTGTGAATTAAATTAATGTAAACAAAACATTTTTCTGTAAATTATAATGTTACTTTATATTTATGTAGTGTATGATTTTTCGATGCTTTTTCTGCACCATAGAAATTCTCCTAATGTAATGTAATCTCAATGGTTTCTCTGTTGCACTGTAAAGCCACCACATAATATGTATATTGCTTTCTGGAAAAACACAACTTTGAACTTACTCGGTGTGATTGAAAAACATGCTTAATATTCTCGCGTTTTTTGTTTGTTTGTTTTTAATTATTGGTTTATTGACTCGTACACACACATGATTCGTACTCCCGTCGGATTGATAGTCCGGGTATCGTCTTCACTTTCCACGTACTGATGAGTGAATTCACTATCTCTTTTCACCGATCAGGGTGAGATTTTCTCTGGGGTTTTCATTCCCTAAATCTTTATCCTGAATCATGTAGTTATGTAAAAGAGTCGACCTGAGTCTCACCAAATCGTACAATGCATGAAAAGACATGAACTAAGTTCATACAACAGTGTTGAACAAAATTTTATTTAATTTGGCGAACAAAAATTAACAAATATGATATCCAAATATCCAGGATGATTTCTCAGACATAAACGTAATATATGAGAATTGAAAAATAGTTAAGTTTCAGTCGATATTTCTGAGCTACAAATGGAACACTGAAGTCTTGGATTATACGAGAAATAGTTCGCGAGAGGATAAAGAGAAGAAGTATACTACGAATCATTTGTGGTGCGATTCGTGGTTTAAATATTCTGACAACTGAAGCAGAGGATGTAACAGACTGCACTTTCTAACTACAGTACATGACACTCCATCGGAACGAAGCTATGTCACTGATCATGTGATAAAAAAAAAAGAAACGGGCTGCAGGATCTGAGTGGGAAAAGTTTTGTGAATTCTATAATTTACAAAACTAAAAGATTTTAATCAATTAAGGACCGAGTAAAATCGAAGTGTTAATCATGACTTGCAATGGAGAACCTCGATAGAAATACTAGTCATGTTTATCTCCAATTAAAGAGAGTGAAACACTTAATCGAGGTGTTCTACGCTAATGGGGAAAATGTTAGCTATGTTGCAGGACAAAATTGGGAGGTAGTTTTCTCTTGGTTGACAAGCTACCTACTATTTTCGCAGAACTGCTTTCAGTTTACTTCGTTTGTTTTCGGAAAACAAAGGTGAAATATATCAAATGAGAATGGGTCAAGTAACGTGAGAACTTTTAAACTTTCAAAACTTTAATTTAGGGAACTACGTGCTTCTTCTGGGAAATTATAATGAAACATTATTCAGAAATTCAGCATTGATCGAAAACTTGTAGTAAATAAATTATACAATTCCTCGAATCTTGAATAACCAACCGGAGCAATGATCACCTTGTCCCATTATTCTTTAGGGAGGGGTGAGTGAAGTGCACACGTGAGCTCCTTTAAAGTTTATTCCGTCGACTGGCATTATAAATTTATGTCATCTGCCAGTGGTGGATCTATGAGGGAGGGGGACTAAGGGGTCTGTAGCCCCCCCCCATTGGACCTGAGCTCTCAACAGATAAAATTGAAATTGATAAATGGCATACTTTGTCACCAGATTAATAATTGATATTAATTATAATTGTTATTGTTATTAATAATATAATTTTATTAATAATACCAGATTAATGAATTTAATAATACCAGATTAATAACATTAATAAATAATTGTTACTATTATTAATAATATCAGATTGTTAATTGTTTATTATTGATTTGATTAATTTTATTTAAAGATAATATTTATAAAATTTGTGTTGTAAAACTATAATTTTTTAACAAATGCTCCTGGTTAGCCCTCCTCCCCCTTTATTACGGTCTAGATCCGCCACTTTCATCTATTACCAGTTTAAAATGTACGTCATTTGCGATCAGTCGCTTATCTGTTTATACTTTTATCATAGAGCAGGCACAGGATTGACGCCAAATTAGAGTAGAACTACCCTCTTCGATTTCCTCAACCACGAAACGTGGATAAAGCCTGGATAAAGCCTGGATAAAGCCTGGATAAAGCCTGGATAAAGCCTGGATAAAGCCTGGATAAAGCCTGGATAAAGCCTGGATAAAGCCTGATTAGAATCCGGGGGTGGATATAGACTAATGTTTGATGAGGGGCATATCACGAGAATATGGTCTTGGACATAGTACGTTCCATAAAACATCCCAACCTTAGAAAAAAATTGAAAATTCTGAAGCAAATTGTAAGCTTAGGTCATCTTAATATTAATTAATGTGCGCTTCGGTATATTAACGCTCTACTTTCGTAATTTTAAAATTTGTGTGTGACGGGAAAGTGATAGATGCAAAACTCTTATTGTGATTAAAGATGTAAAAATTTTATTCAACTCTGTAAGGTACAGAAACATAATTTTTCAAGGACAATATCAAAATTACTGGCGAAAGATAGCGCTGAAGCTGCGGTTTTTGAAATATTAAAAACACGTGCTGTATAAGAATGGGACTGTGAAAACACGGCTAATATTTTCTCTTTATACACAACGTCGAGTTACGATGGCACACGTTTGCTTGGTAGATTTTATACTTCCCTCCGCATTGTTACGTTCGCGACCTATCCAGTGGATGTTCATTCTTCCGCCAGGGGCTGGTAACATTCATCAATATACTACCAATGTTAATAGATAATACTGATCAAATAGTGAGGGAATGCTCTCAAATTAATATAATTTATGTGAAAGATTTTATTTATGTCTACTCGTCATGTTAGCAGTCTGCTTATGAGAACCCTCGTTTGCTAACAAATGCTGTAGTATCGCAACGCGTTGCCGAGAAGCGATCCGCTCAAACAAGCGCCATTCATAATTCATGGATCTCCGAAGACGACTCTTCCCACGAACGTATACGAAATAAAGACCACAATAACTCTTATTCTATTCATTGTGTAAGAACAATTCGAGATTCAGAACGGGAAAGAAACGGAGCAAGGTTTTTACAACAGTTATGGAAGCATCGAATTGCTTTTTTTATTTTATTATCTATTTTAACACCTATATTTAATTGCTGTTGAAATCAGAACACCAACCCGTAAAAAAGTCGTACAGATTTGACAATTTTGAAATTCATTTACTATAAGTAGTGAAATGAACGAAAGGATTCCGAACAGTGAAATAAAATAAACTGTAAAAGAATTTACTGATTTTAATAAAAGTTAAATCCGTCTCGTACTTTATCACGCCATTGCTGTAGCACTTTTTAAATAACTTATAACAATTTCAAAAACTATTTTCTTGCATGATTGTGTTGCCGTATGGCTCATATTAATTTAGTTTTATGTGTACTCAACTTTGGCACGGTTGTGTACATTAATTCTGTAGCCCCATCCTGGCCCGGGTTTTTCTCCGTTTTTCCTTCGGGTAGAGGCGGATTTCTTATACAGGTTCTCTAGGCTTTGTCTAGGGGCGTGTTTATTGTAACAATAAATCGTGAATTTAGTGTTTTTTCAACTCTTATGATTTTTAAACACTATACTCAGAATAATCTATAGTTCGATAATAACTTGTACATGTAAATTTACAAACATATTTGCGTTAAATTACAAACATATTGACATTATATATGTATTATAACTCGCAGCTAACTTTTTATCTTATCTAGGAACTTTTGCTGAAATTTTTGNGGTCCCTTGCTTGCTTCCGGAGAGTAAATTAGTTTATTGTCCTCCACGTGGTCATACGCAGTTTGTACTGTTTTTTGACAATAAATTTATTATGTAAATATCATAAAATTCCTTTTTCGAAAAAAAAACTTCCTCGTAAAATAACCTTGATGAATTAATGAGATCCTCGATGCAAACGCACTAACTTCCTCCGTTTTCCATAATACACCAGGGAACATGTCTGGAGCAAAGCTCTACACTGCAGTGATCTCACTACGGATGAACTTACAAGGGCGCAACCGTTAATGGGGTCTGGGTGTAAAAATGCAAGTTTTCTAATTTTTGCAACTTCTACAATATTTTACGAATTAATTGAAATGTCATCCTGTTTTTTGAATCCATAATTATAAATTTATAAATGTCATAAAATAATAAATAAAAAACCTTTTTAAAAACAAGCTTTTATTTAAGCGATATACTAAAGCGAATAAAATAAATTAATGTTTCTATTAAAGTAATGCAATGTCAAATGCGAATGCTTCCATACATATTTCACATTAGTAGATCCTAATAAAAATAAACGTACTTACTATCTTTATCGATGAAAATGATTTAATATTTTACGTTGAGTTATTTATTATCAAAAAGCTCGTCGAGCGAAATGTTCATAAAAGTGGATGTCAATTAATTTCATTAGCCAGTGACAAGTTGGTAAGTACTTCCCCTGCAGTACTCTTACGTTAGATTCACGTTATTTAGTTAGCTACACGTCGACGCGTTTTCACCCAACGCCTTTTACAGCACATTACCACACCAACACCACGGCGTGGGTTAACGCAGGCGTTAGAATCACGTGATATTCACGTTTTTAGTTTGTCGCGCCTCAACACGTTTGCACCCAACACGTTTTCCATCGTCTGACCACGCCAACACCAGGGTGCGCGCGAGTTACCGACTCCACCCGAAACTGTTGAGACGAACGAAACCACGTGGTGTTGTGTTTACTTTTGCCGAGCCGGTACTGTGTTCAGACTGTTTTTCTGTTGCTGCTGTGAGTTGTTGCACTCATTCTGTTCTTCAGTTGTGCTGCTGTGTTTTAGTATGGAAGATAAAGTATTAGTAGCGACCATGCTGTGGCGTATGCATCACGCGTTATATGTTGATTTGAGGTTAACCTCGTATAGCCATAGATAGTGTTTGCATTTCACCAAGAACCATCTATTTCGTTCGGCACTTCTCTCAATAATAATAAAATTACCCATTTATGTTACTGTCAAGCGACCAAAATAGAACACTAGCTCTGGTTTCCACCTAGAAGAAGGGGGTTAGTTTCACGTTCTTCACAAACGTTGCAATGGGGTTCTTCTCAAACGTTATATTCGCATCAGTGAAAGACGTTAGACACGTTGGATATTCCAACCAGTATCTCACCTGCAACGTTCGAATGTGAATATAACGTGAATCTAACGTAAGTGTACTACAGGGGTTGCCGAATTATGTATTTTATTTACGATTCGCGCGACAAGCTTTTTGAAAATAAATAATTCAACATAAAATATTAAATCATTTTCAGCGATAAAGATAGTAAGTATGTTTATTTTTTTATTAGGATCTACTATAGAAGCATTAGCATTTGACATCGCATTACTTTAATAAAAACACTAATGTATTTTATTCGCTTTAGTACATCGCTTAAATAAACGCTTGTTTTCAAAAAGGTTTCTTATTTTTTATTTTATACTTTTTAGTATTAGAATTTGTTTATTTATTTATCATAATTAATCTCGCTTGTTCATTCGTAATACTCAAAGCACCTTTTAAACAAATTTATATTAATAAATATATTTTATTAATATAAATATATAGCATAAATGGTATAGCATCCGTGAGATACACCTTCCGATATCTTAAACATCTTTTGAGAAACGATCGTAATGATAAGATAAGAAGTTACAACGAAATGCGTAGGTTATGCAACGCGTTGTGCTTACTTGTATAAGAGACGGATTATATTTCAGGGGAAGCTTCCCGGAAATAATTCACCGCGAGTTATCTCGGAATAAAATCGTTTAAAAATACTTACAAAAGTTTTTATTTGAAGTAGACATCATAATATTACATTGTTAAAGGGTCTATATATGTGTGCCAAATTTCAGTTCAATCGGTTGAGGGGAACTGGTTTAAAATTCAGTTGCAGGATTTGCCCCAAACATACGAACTAACAAGTGAAGTTAAATAAAAACTTGTAAAAATAGATCTAGTTTTTCCGTTATTTCTTTTTTTAATGAGTAGAATGTTTTTCAGATTTTTGTCGTTCGCGCTGACGGATTATATTTTTTCCAATTCCTCAAGAACTAATTGAAATATTTTGATGTTTGTATGTAATGTGCTATTTTTGTCTACTCTATAATTAAATCGTAATACTTCTTGACGGAATTTTGCTCTATTTATCATGTTGGTAACTAACCTTGAAATAATATTGTATAGAAATGGTTCAGAGGGTTTTTATTTTGTACTTAACTCTTTAAATGCAGCTTTTATGGTAAATCGTATTATTAAACCTTGCCATAATATTTGTTGTGAAACCAATTTTCGAATATGACCACATAACTTAAAAAGATTGTAGCACGTTTAAGAAATCTTTCATGTTTTAGAGAAACAAATTGCCTGGAGGTAACGAAGCCGTTGAGTAGATATGTAACGGAGATCAAATGACGGTGTATGAGTAATGAAATTCCTTCCCCTATTTTACGCAACCGCGTCCCTTCCAGAAGCAAAATGTCAGTGGTGGCTGAAGACTGGTGGAAAATAACAGGACACTGGTAATACGGTCCGACCACACCAATTAACATACCCCAAAATTGGTAGATGTCGCTCTCATTCACTTGAACAAGGGCACTCGAGTGATAAGATGTGGGGAAACCCCACAGTCAGAGCGCTCCTATGGTCGTGGCCGCCCATTAAACAGTAGGTTGTCCAATGCTGTAGTCACCTCATTGAGAGTAAATAAATTTTTTTTTATCATTCCATTTCTTAATCAGTTTTTTTTATCGTAAAATCGGCTGATGGTGTTGGTTTCTTCGCTCAATTCACAAGAATCTTGATAGAAAGAAATCTTTCAGAATATAGGCGAGTGACTTTTATGGCCCATGCCAGCTATATTAACAACATGGTGCCATAAAGTAACATTTCCAACATCATATTCATTATACATTTATCTACAAACTGACACAGTTATTTTTACAAAACCACAGACGATTCTCGACAAAAGTTGTCGTGTCACGGTGGAAAATGTGCTCCGCAAACGCAAATTTTCTAACCTAAAAAAACTAAATAGGGGCAAGTTTTCTGACTACTCTCAATGACAAAACAGAGGTCATATATTACAAGTTGATACAGAAAATGAATATTCTTATTTATAAATGAAAGTTCTCTAATAATAATAAAATACTACATAAAGAAACTGAAAGAAAATAACTAATAATATAATTTTTAATAATTTGATTTAAAGAGAGGTTAATCAATAGTTTGCTTAACGTGATCATTGCATGAGTCATGATGGATATAAACAAAATATAAAATATTTCTTTTGGTGCAATCTTCGTGTGCAGATTTCTTACATTTTAAAAGATCTCATCCTTTTCATTAGCCACTCATTTAAAAAGTTGAAGAATATTTTTTTTCTTGCAATCAATAAAGCTCAATTCTCTTTTCTTGTAGATTTTTACTATTAGGTGTACGTGGTCAAGGGCCAAAGATTTAGTACTAATTATTCTTACTTGTCCGATTGTGCTGAACAGGAAGTAAATTCAATATAAACGACAATTCAATATAAAATATAGAACATAGCAAGTCATGAAATGATAAAAAATGGCGAAGTGTAGTACATACCCATTGTAACAAAATACTGAAAATGTTTAACATTTCGTATCATTTGATGGCATACTATGTTTTATATTATATATTGAATTGTCATGTAATATTTTTGTAGCTCTGATGAGGTCCTAACAAATGGGACGAAACGTGTGCTTATGTAATGCAAATAATATATCAACAGTCTCGAAATTTATTATTTTTCCTCATGGTCACTGAACTTTATATTGTATTATATTTCTAAGGAAATACGTGACAATCTCCAACCACAATTCTAATCAAAATTTTCGAAAAGGACTCGTACAATAATAGTAATAATCTCACACACTTCTTGAAAATGATCAGTTTTCCTTGTTATCTTGTTTTCTGGAAAAAATGTGTAACTACATTTACAGAATCAACGTATTCAACTGATGTACTTTCATAACAATAGTTTGAGCTGTTTATTAATTAAATAAATGACGTTTAGAGTTAAGCACAACGAGTTCATTTTGCTAACCTCTTCAGAAACTATTCCTGGAAAAATTCTTTAGTCTGTATTTAACAACATGTAGAATAACATATCTCGTTAGATACTTCACCTTTTTTAGACATTCCAGGATTTTAATACGCATTTTCAAACATGATATTTTAAAAATCTATTTTCGGTCATTTTCCTCATAATTGAGGATGTATAAGATAAAACCTCATATCCATACATATTTTCTTCGCTCATATTACTGACTTATATTGCGCATAAAAGTACTCTGGTTAACTCTTTACGACTGTTAAAACGAGAATGTGGTGATGGAAATTGGGTTAGTCATTGAAGAAAGCATTTTGGTAAACAGCAGATTTTATTTCGTTTATATACCCTTATTTTCGGAGATCGTTTGCGTGAAACGAAATGTAAACTTGCAAGCTGAGGAAATAAATATCCAAATCATAAGAATTTTGACAGCCATCACCAGTATATTTAAGGCAAAACTGGCTAAGGCATTCTGCTGTAGAACATAATACGTAGATGGTAAAATAAATCAGAACACTTGCAAATTACTGTTTTTGAACAAATTTGCTTCTGTTTATTTAAATATGAAAGTAGGAACGAATTATATCGGACTATTGTCCACCTTAATAAACCATAACATGTCAAGCAAGAATGTTTGGTAAAAAGAAACCATTAAATATTATATTGTGATGCATGTGTTGTAATTGAAATTGAACGTAAGAACGAATCCGAAGATTATATAACTGTACGCAATTGCAAAGGAAAATTAAGACAAAAAACATCTTGGAATTTACCTCAACCCGTAAATGTACTACAAAGGAAGAATCTGAAATGGCGACGGTTTTTAAAACTCCCCTCTTAAATTTATTTATGTAGATTAAGTGCCCACCTAATGACAGCAATCTCGAGACCATCTCAGCCGTCGCTATTTTCCGAGCGCTTCCTACGGCCGTTCTGTGTCGTCCGCCTTTCGTTCCGTATGGCGTTTCTGCGTGCTCACGCGGTGCGGCGCGGGGGAGCGGTTGGTGGCGAGGGGTGAGGCGGGGAGCAGCGGGGGGTTGGTCGAGGGCGAATTGCACCCAATTAGCGCCAGATTAAAGCGGTCTCTTATACACATCTTAGGGCCCTTGATCGGAATTGATGGGATGGTCCCTTGCTTGCTTC
>NNCF01134622.1:30859-67398 GCA_002313205.1 Laupala kohalensis
AATTAAAAGCGGCCGACGCCCGCCGCCCGCTCGCTCTCCCGCTCGTAAAAGTTAAGATTAACTGCCACTGCCCCGCCGCGGAGGGGCTCGGAGACACATGAGCGTGGCGGGAGGCGCGGAGGGCGGGCAGAGGAGACCTGCGCATGGACGCGATCCACACACTGTGCGCCAGGGAGGGAGACGAAGAGAAAGACGGCGGAAGCGCTGGAGCGGAAACACGAGCGTGGGCGGTGGAGACAGAATCGCTAGTGGTATCCTAGGGACCACGTCCTAGGTGAGTGATAATGGAACGAGGTCTAGACGTGGATGGAAGAGCGAAATGGTATGAGAAAATACTAAGGTGGGGATCTGTTAGTGACAAAGGTAAACGAGACGATGTCGATTCTGTATCTCCGCTCTCGGTGCCGAGAGAAGATGCTGGAGGCCAAAGCTCTGTTCCAGATTGGGATTGCTGCAAAAACTGATGATTTTTGTGGAAGCAGGTACAGAAACTGTGATGAGTCTGATTCCAGAGAGAATGGTTGAGTGAAGGGAATGAGGTAATGCATGGAGATCAATGCTGCATGTATTATAAATAATTATTACAAAATGTTAAATTGCGTACATCCGTCGAAATCATTGTTCATACTCTCTTTTTATAACATGTCATGAAACATCAACATCTGTCATCGCCGAATATTAAACCTTTCATAACCAGCAACAAACATGTTTCAGTAGCATGAACAGTATTTATCAAAGCCAATAAAACGGGATGCTAGTGGTCCTCACAGATTAAAGGAAATACAATGAAGTTTTCTCATTTAAGTATTACTAAGTTTGCGCGACACTTCAGAACACTAAAATAAAAAAATACTAACGAAATGTAGGAAACAGTACTTAAATTTATATGAAAATATAGGCACAATTTTCGTTATAACATTCTTCCCATTTTATTACTGAAACAAACATTTGTATTAGAAGTAATGATTTAGATCTAAGGACGAAAATACCAGTGGGTGATAAATCCATAGCCAGACGGGAGAAAGTGCAGGAGCAGATGTATGAACAGTAAGAACAGAGACGTTAATGGAGGGAACTAGAGCAACGTTCATGACAAGGAGAATACGCGGGATTCCTGAAGAGACTGTAATATTAGTGGGATTACGTCCACTGCAGGCAGCATCCTGAACGAAGGCAGTAGTAGTGAAAACGGTGAAAGACGATATTTTGGTGTTTAAATGAAAGCCCCAGAGGGTACTTTATTTGTGAAATAGCAAAGTAGAAGAGAAGGGGTTCTCATGAGATGCGCAGATTCCCATTGGATAAACAAATCTTTTCATTTCTGTGGTGCATGTATCAACTACAATCCCAACTGAATACTATATACCTCCATTGAATCCAAATTTTCGAAGCTGCTTTTAACCAACGTCCCCTTTCTGGTCATTTCGCAACTTGTAATCCAACCTTTGAACCCTCTACATTGATCGTTCCTTACGCACAAGCAACCACCCAGTGTTTAAAAAATTGAATGGACGTATCTAACGATTTGGGTTGAAAGAAGGTCCCAAAATAATTGACCAAGTCGGAACGACATGGATACATAGAGAAGCTAAAGAAGAAGAGTAATCGAAGAGGTAGAGAAAGGCAACGAACTCGACAAGGACTAAAGGGGTTAACTAGGTAACAGACGAATAGCAGTTCTTGCGGTTGATATTATACGTCGTTTCGTGAACTCCAATTTAATCCAGAAGCTTTGTACCGTAGTATTTGGACTCTATCCCGTACCACTTATTTCTTGCTTGATGAAAACCGTGATTTTTGGACACCCGATTATAAAGTCACTGTCCGCAAATCAGACTTTTTGCAAAACGAGATAAATTATAATTATCTTTAAATAATTTGAACGGTAATTTCACAAAAATATTTAGCGTAAAATGTATCAAATACAGAGAGGATAAAATTCCTCACTTGACACATTCGCAGATTAAATTTTTTAAGAAGATTGAGCAGATATACCGTGTTAAATACTTTTGACATACCCTTCAATCGATTATATTTCGATAATTTAATACAGTGGAAAATTATATAGAAAAAATTACAATTATGTTCAATCATTTGTGATACTTTAGTTCCTCAATTTGATTTTCCCGTCACAATTTCAAGAGAAACGGGGATGATGGTGATTACGATCGTAGCTACTCCTATCCAAGAGTGATCTTCTAAAGCCTTCCATGAGGGCAACACAAGGTAAATACTACCATTTTCCCCCGGGATTTACAACCGGGAATTTAAGCTTAAGGTTGAATTTTACTTCCTCGAGCTGGACCACCACGTCGGAAAAATAACAAAAAAGTGACACTACAATCAAAATTTTATACTTTCCTTTAGTGCGGCCCATTCACGTTCTTTCCTCGTTTAACTTCATTATTGTAATGCATTTAGTCTCAGTGGGACGCATTCGGAAGCTATAGCTTAAGCATTCGTTCCTAAGTATCTTAATTCGGAGCAGAATTAACGAACTGCGAAAAACAAGTGGAAGACTAATCCGTAAAGAAGATAATCCGCTCTTGGGGAATAACACTCTGTTTGCATTTCTGTAATAATATACAAAGAAAGTAAGCCGATATTAAGGGACAAATGTAATATATTGTGCTGTAAATGAAAACTCGTAATTAGCTATTTACCTCAACATTCATATACACTGTATCAGCGTACACTTTATGAACACTACCTAAATGCCACCGCAACTCGTGGTGCCATGACAACATCTATTAAAGCTGTCCATCTCTCTGACATTTACGACTTTCATACTTTTTAAGGGAGTGCAAATATATTATTTCTAACAATTTTTCAATTTTTGAAAAAAAAATCTTATCGTTAAGAGTGAATTTAATGAGTACGTAGCTTAGTTAGATAGCAAGTGTATAACATGGAGATCCTGCATTTATTATATCTAATACAAGAACCATACATGAACAGTTCGAGTATTATGAAGGAGCAGAAGGAGTACGAAGCAACATATTGAAAACCAAATTATGTCGGGCTATTCACGAGGAGCAATGAGTGACTGAAGGGAAGAGGAGGATACATTTTAATTCTGCAAAATTAAATTGCATTTTAAATAGCATTTTAAATTCTTCAAGTACTCAGCAAAAGAACGATAGTATTATGACAAATGGAAGTACCTGTTGTATCAATAATATAACTTATTTTATGTCCAAGCCTCAGAAATGTTCCTACCTATCAACCTGTCAACGGAGTAGGGGTTTTATTCGTCCTCCACCTTCCAACTCAAAATAATCTNTGTTTTATCAATAATATAACTTATTTTAAGTCCAAGCCTCAGAAATGTTCCTACCTATCAACCTGTCAACGGAGTAGGGGTTTTATTCGTCCTCCACCTTCCAACTCAAAATAATCTTCAGTGCCACCTGTCAACTCCAATCACTGAAAGAATCCCATTCCATCATTTACAATAACCCCTAGTTGACGCCAACGTACGTCGCAAGCCAGCTTCCATCACATTTCTCACCTTAAATTCCATTTCAACACTTCTCACAAATTAACCTTCCATCTCAGCATTCGGCACAAATCAACATCCGCCTCTTGAGTTTGTGAAGCTCAACATTTGACTCAGCACTCGTCGATCTCAACTTCCATCGAAACATTCGCCTCACTTCCACCTCAGCATTTGTCGGAAATCCCCTTTCAATAAAAAATACGTATCTCTCAGAACCCGTCTTAACCTGCAACATCTACTTACGTCTCAGCGTTCGTTCAACTAAACATACATGTTACATTTGGTCAACTCAACTTCCGTCTCGACATTCTTCCAACTAAATTTCCATCTCAAAATTTGTAGCAACCTACACTTTAACTCAGCTTCCACATCAACATTCGTATCAAACTCAATAGCCGTCTCAAGATTTAACATCAACTCCCAATTGAACATGCATAGCGCAAACTCAACTGGGTGTTTTTATTCTGGATTTTCTATTTTTTTCTCCTTTTTTCCTGATTCACCTTTATCTCAACTGCCATCATCTCATTCCCATCTTGCCTTCCTCCACATTACCGCTTCCACGTCTGTTGGCGCCTCCACGTCTACCACCATAGCTGCCGCCGCACTTTCACACAGGCAGTCTCGCTTCTCATTCGCGACTGTACTCTCTCCCCGTCCCACAGCGACGAGCGAGCAAGCGAGCGAGCGCGACCCGCCGGGGACTAATTAGTTTTAACGACCTGTGTTAATGAAACAATTTGTCGGCGCGCGCCCCGCCCCGCAGCCCCAAGCGGCTGTCTACCCGCCGCTCCCACGCTGCACCCACCCCCGCGTCTCTCCCACCCCTCCTTGTGAGGGCTCTTGCTCGCGATGCGCGGTGCGTGTGTTACCAGGACCGCGCATGCGCGTCATCGTCAGGGGTGGCAACGCTTCGTAACGGATGCACCTTCCTGCGAGCTTCGTGTTCGAGACAACAGCGCTGAGATGACACAAGAGGTCTGGGGGCGACCTTCGGATTTTGATTCCGATACTGATAACTTGGAGGCATCAGAACAGTTTCCGTAAACTGCAATATCAATATATTCTTGAAAAAAATAAAAATAAAGATAAGGACGGAAAAGTTTTTTCTAGTGTAGACAACTAATATCTGTTACAAAAAATGATCCTTCTTTACAACTGAGAATGATTACTAAAAAGGTAGAGGATAAATGTCCTACTTTTCCTGCCAGAGCAGTGCGGAAAACTCAAGAGTCAACACTGGGCGAGAAAAGAGCAGTCGATTATTCCGTGTAGGAGAATTTTTTTGTTAGCGTTGTAAAGTCAGCAAATTTATTAGGTGCGATCAAAATAGAACATGAAAAGAACAATCATGGCAATATGTTTTTACAGGAGACGCAATACACCGATTAAACGGTTTAATTGATTATGAAGAATCATGGAAAAATCATCATAAATTAGTTGTTTAATTGTGTAACTAATAGATATTCGAAAAATAAAATTTTATCCTTTACTGTGTTCTGTTGAAACCGTTGTGAATACCATATAATTAAAATATGGAGAATATTGGAAATGCAACCCGCGATTTCCAAAAAGAAAAACGCTCCTGATACCATGGATGGTACCCAAAAGAGTATGTGCCACGCTTGATAACCATTATGTCTCGCATTACGAGAAAGTATAGAAAAAAATAGTTCGAAGATAAATCATAATATATCAAAATATCGAATTCTCCTACTTATTCCATAGCATATGTTAGCCTCACGACGATGTATACGCTCACGCGATCGTTTGACCGTCATAGCAATGAAACTATCAACCGACGGCTCTTTAGATCAATTACCACATCTTTGGTGTTGTCAAGAAGAAAGTGTTTTTGCTGAAAAAAAATGTGGCACTTAGAACATTTTCCGTTAACATGTCGAAATTATGTCAAATAACGTGTAATTTGCAATTCTACACGCCGGAACTCTCACATCCGGTTTCACCAATCTTCGTCACATAGTTTAACGAGTGTCAAAAACAATAACGAACGTTAGAAACACTACTTTACATTTCGTTATCGCTCATCAATTTGTTCGTCAATTTTAAAGATCAATTTTCTTGCCATTAACTCATTTGACGAGCAGTAAAACTCGTAGTCCCTGAGTTCCAGTGTCACTAACATTCTCTACGAATTATAGAAACATTCTAGGATTTTGTTACTAGAATTCAGCTGATGGATGCAAGGCACATCATTGTATTTTTGTATTGGAGTTTCCAAAATAGTGCAAGTCTCTATCTCGTAAACGTTGTCAGATGGCCATTCGATCGGGCATGTTCTTTTCGAGCTATTTTCAAATCAAACTCGCCCGAGTGTCACAGGACATGTCTTTTTTATGCTATTATGGGCATAATCGAAACCAAAAATGTTAATATAGTCAGATTTATGGTACTTGGTTACCGTGAATTACAGATGTGGACAATATTTATTCGCCTATTTCTTTTGTATGATATTTTAAATCATAATTCCATTTTTTAAATTTATATGCGTCGTTGTTATAATTGCCCTAGTTGTGCGAACATACTCCAATGGACTTTTACTTCTGTCTCACATTCAGATAATATGTATATATTGTATTGAATATTTTGCCACAAATTTTGGAACATTTCTATATTAACGGTACATTCCTAATTTATACGACAAACAAAAAGTAATTCATTAAAAAAACTATGACTGTTCAGGAAGCTTTCAACTATCCTGGTGCGTGTCATGTTTAACTTCAACAGCTTCTAGAATAACACTTTTTTATGAAAATTACTATGACGTAAAAATTATCTTAAAAGACACACTTTCTGGTGGAGCGTCTGTTTCTGTTCAATATCTGAAGTCGAAGCTACACTTCAGGTCAAACCACAAGTGCTTCACTTTGACATTATCAATTTATAGAGAAACTTTGCCATTCATAAAAATGTCTTTCAAAAACAAGGCAACTCACTCATGGAGTTCCCCAAGGTTCAATTCTTGGCCCTGTACTCTTCTTGTCGTATGTGAACAACATATCCTCCACATTAGACTGCTGCAGTTCTTTTTGCTGACGACTCTAATTTACGTGAACACTTGAACGTGAACGCTCAAAACGTTTTGTCAAACCTCTTTTCTTGGTTTCATGTACATTGTCTCAGTATAAATAATAACAAAACAGTGTCTGTCACTTCACAATAGTACCACAAAATCTTTACCTCAAGTATCTTTTCCGTTAAATGGACCACAAATACTGTTACAAAAGCAAAATTCTTAGGTATCTATATTCAAGACAACCTCAAATGGAATGGCCACATTGATAATCTAAATTCCAAATTAAGCAAATTATGTTGCACATTCCAAACCTGACTAAATGTAGCTAGTCCACATACTTCCCGTTGCGTATTTTTTGCAAACGTTTACTCCCATTTACGGTGCGGCATTATGTTGCGGGTCAATTCCGGACAGAGCATTTTGCCAAAAAGGGCCATATCATTCGGAAATTGTTCCATATAATTCCCTCCCCAAAGACGTAAAAGATATTATTAAATTGAATATTTACAAATCTGCGGTTAAAAGCTACCTACTGCACCATTGTTTCTATAATAGAAAATAATTATTTTTTAAAGATTAAGTTCAATGGATTTCTATTTCCCTCCAAATGGTATTTTTTAAATTATTCTTTTAAATATTATATGTCAATTGATTTTTTCCTTTATCACATCATTGCTCTAGTACTTTCAAAATAAATGATTATATTTCAAAACTTTTCCTTGCACGCTATTATTGTTTAATTATTATTCATATAATTTTAGTTTTATCTGTACTCAACTTCGACACGGTTGTGTAGATTAATTCTGTAGCCCATCGCAGCCCGGTTTTTTCTTCGGTTTTCCTTCGGGTAGAGGTGAATTTTACACACAATTTCTCTCGGCTCTTCCCTAGAGGCGGCGGTTTATTGTGATATTTAATCTCGAATTTAGAGTTATTTAATGGTTACGAATTATGAACAATATATTACGAATAGCCTATAGTTCGATAATATTACGTACTTGTGAACTATTGTTAATTGTCTTCCTCGTGGTCATATGCAGTTTGTAACTGAATTTTTGACGATAAATTGATTTGTTTATTTATTCATTTATGCTACATCAACCAACAAATCGAACAAAATTTTCCAGAAAAGTTGAGCAAGTTTTAAGGGTTCAATTAGAAATCGAACGTTTTGACGGATACTCTTCGTTACAACAAAGCTACTTTGGAACGAAATATTAATTTGCTGATTTTCGAGAATAACCACCGTACCTACACTTGTAACGTGAAGTTCGTATTCACAGTATGAAAACTACTTTCCAGAACAAAGTGGAATAAATCTTAATGTGAACATGTTCGTAAGAGTACTATACCATTTCATTCCTCTGGAATTTTAAAGTCATTGTACCATTTTACTACTTAGGTACGCTTCTTTCGTTCACTTGAAAATACATATCTTATACATCAAAATGTATAAGATATTTACACCCCGGAAAATGTATAACACAGTTTATTGTACATGGAAACTACATACCTATTCTTCTGTTGCGTTTCGATATCATTTGACTCTTAAATATACGTACTCAAAAATTGAACGAGCCAGTGAATCTCCAACAATTAGACATGAAGAAATATTTCTAATGAAATGTAGATGCACATTATCTTAGCAGGCATGGTTAGGGGTCAATTAGGGGGTTTCGTTTCTAATAAGTTGAAAAGTTGTAATGATTACTGTGACTTATAACACTTTACCACAATATGATGAATTGGAATAACTCCATCTATTTTACCCACAATATGAATACATCAACTAACTTTCAGTTTTATCAGCAGAATGAATTTTTAATTAACATGATGATGGAAGTTTTCATAAGTGTGACAGTGAATATTGGTCAAAATTATTTCCTAACAAGAACCTAAATGATAACCGTCTGCTTTTCGATAAAAAATGAATATTTATCCAACATTTTTGTGAAATTAACGACGTGTAACGGATAACCTGCGACAAGTAGAGACAAATCGCCAGAGAATTGTTTTTACAAATTAGTAATGCTATTCCCCATCCTCCGACTGCGCATCCAATTAAAAAAATCGATTCATCGTAAAAAAAAAGTATGTAAGGCACTATCTTCTCCGTTTCAATGATGATGAATTTTTCGCTAATAATTGGATGCCATAGAAAATGAGGAACAAATGAAATGATTCTACGGATAAAGGATTTGCTTAAGAAACTTAAATTATTCCGTTCATTTTTCAATCTTTCAAAACCTCAATTTTCCCTTTGAACTCGATCCATTCTAGACGCGTAGTCGTGTAAAGGACACGGTCAACTCAAGAGCTGATCATAATTGTTGCTATAGAAATCCTACGGCACCGTTCACACATGTCCTGTGCAGTGCAAGCCACGGTCATTGCCCATATTTGAACAATGCATCACCGGCGAACTGATAATTTCCATATCGCCAGTTATTTTAATATCCCATCTCGCCCCATTACGCTTCTTTATTGTCCTTCATTTAAAATAAATACCTAAGAGATCAGACTTTTGTGTTACGGAAACAATGGTATCAACATGACTTGTCCCATTCCCCATCTTTAAGCAAGGTAAAACCGACATCAACATTCGGAGACAACCTCTGTTAGTACATAATCTTAAGGGTCATAGTGGAGAATCAAAGGAGAATCTGCGTCAGCAACTCACGCGCCACGACTACCTACTACATGTTACTTAGTAGCGTAGCCAAACGCATGCACCCGTAATAAATTTCGATCATAAATACCGATTAAGACTCCAATATGACTCCTAAAGATGAGCGTTTTTTAAGAATGTTTGAAAAAATTAAAAAGTCTAAATAAGATAAAAAAGACTAAGAAAATGAAATGATTTTTTCCATGAAAACTTTGTTGTTCTTAAAAATTAGTATCATCTAAAAGAGTCAAAATGTATGTGATCAGAAAAAGATTTTTCAGAACAATTGAAATAATTCCATTAAAAATTTGTTTCAGTAATACAACAACACAAGATATTTTTCGGACATTTTTCATGGAAGTACATATTGTCATGCGTAGAATAAGTAAATAACAGTTTTTTGCGTAAACTTTTTTCGCTGTATTTCAAAAACGGTACGACGTACAGGAATGCGGTTTAGGAATCTGCACGCAGAATTAGCTGCCCAATCAAAATGCTTCTAAGTTTTTTCATAATTTTGAATATTAAGAAACCAGAAGTGGAGCGCTGTGTGTAAATGAAGTCTGAATGAGCTGTCCAGAAATAGGTTTCTATTCCCAACGCATTTAAAGTCAAATCTCAAGTTTGGTTCCGATACATCAATTTGTTCGTGAGTTATCGTGGGGAACAAAATTCTTAACATACACACACAAATGCGACATTGGACTCAACGCCAAAATTTGAAAATAGACTCTCCTAGAGCCAATTCGCTAAGATCCGAAGAGATCTAAAAATTATTTTTCCGACCGATTACAATACTTTCCTTACACACTCCGTGTAATTGGAAAGTAAAAGGAATTGCATTGAAATTGGAGAGAACGAATGAATTGAGTCTTATTTTTTATGAAATGCACTATATATGACATATGTCTGTCCACATCATTGCAATGCTTCAAAAAAAAACCAATACATTAAATTTTTTTGTTTTATTGTTTCATTTAAGTTATCCGTGAAACACAAACGAAGATGAACAAAAACATCAATATTTTGAAAAATTTCAAATTTATTCATCATTTCAAAGCGAATAATTGTATGAATGACTCACTTGCGTCCAGTAATCCTGATTTATTTGTCAAGAAAAAAAATGTTGAAACATAGAAGTCATTATTCTATGTTCCAAAATTCGTGATATCATTAGGAACCAAAAAGTTCTAAATAACACGAAACAATACATTCAAATATTTACGTGCAAAATCATTATAACTTTCTGACATGAATTATTTAACAAAGTATATTACAAAGGGGTCTAAAACGTATCTCCTTAACATAAATATTCTCTCCAAGTGAAATTAAAGTATAAATGTTTGGCCTCAAAAGTCTCAAATATAGTACAACTACGTTGAGCACTCATCAATTTGTTTCAAGGAAACTAAATGATGACAGCTTCAATTATTAATACTACGGGATCGATTACTGCTATGCATGGTTATTGAACAAATCGCTTATGTTCGTTAATGACACAATCACACGGTGAATAGAATCCGTGGATGATCTGGGTCCGATTTCCCGGTTTCTACGCGTTTCTCCAGTTTTGGAGAGATACAGAAAGCGGGGATCGCACAGCGAGAATGTCCAGCTCGGCAAATCGGCCAGCAGAAGTGGGTTGGGAGTGGCGCCTTCTCTCGACCTCAAACAACCCCCAATTAGCTCCAGGGGCCGGTGTTGGCGTCGGCAGCGCCAGTCGTCGAGGGCAGATCTCGGAGGGTGGAGAGGCATGGTACTGGAGGCGGTGCCCAGTGTCACCATCGTTCGTCCGAGATGCGCCCGGAGTTGGGGGAGAAGGTACGGAATGGATGGCAATACCACAGATCAGGAATACCCTCAGAAAGTGCATCGAGAGCAAGGTAAACACCGAAGAATCACGAAGAGGAATCATTGAGGAATGAAGCTGGAGATCGAAGGAATACACCATCTTCTGCCACCAATTTGTCCGAAATGTAATGCACAGATAGGGGTCTGTATCCGCACAAATCCTCCTCCAGTGCATGTACACATGAAGGACAAGATCTGACGCCTTTGAGTGAGCGCACGCAGTGTCGACGGAAGGGATGTGTGCACCGCTCAGTAGACCTCAATGCACTATGGGGAAAAATTCTGTTGTCCTTCAACGTTGCGATGCCGAGGAAATTAAAGAGGAAAAGGAAACTACAAAGAGGAGCTTATCAATATTTATCACGTAGGAGGTAAAAGAAAGAAAGCAAATATAGAGCAAATGTGTGTTTTAGAGCACGATCGTGAACCCCTGACAACGGACCAACAAGAAATATTGAATTATTCGTACAAATACTTTACAAATGAATCTATGTATGTCAAGTATATCAAATTATCAATTTTTTTGAAAATATTTAAGTAGAAACGAGATTACATATTTTGGACAAGGAAATATTAGACCTGCCTCCAACAAATTAAGCAAAATAAACAGTTTCTGTACGTAAACAAGCAAATTACTCGGAAAAAATGGTCGAACGAAAGAATTTTATAAACATTACTGGGAAAATGTTTAAGACGACTTAACGGAAGTTGTGAGAACAGCACTCAACAGGGGCTGACATAGTGTAACACAACAATTGAGAACGTTTCAATTAATTAGATCGGCAAGAAATAAGTTCTCAAAGATTCAAAATAAAAGACCGCAGAAACTATAAAGTAGTTCCAATCAATAACACGATTAAGAAGTAATTATAAAGATACTGAGATGCTTATAAACAACGAGCCACACCCTCTGTTTATAAAAGTTACGCCTCGCACAACGGTTGCGGGTGGGGTGATCAATATTGGGCAGGATTACTAATATAAGAGACATACATATCAGTTTATGAATGAATGGAGGGAAGCACTTGTTACAATTCATTTCAAGGGCGCGCTGGATAAAATGAAACTGTAATTACTTTAAAAATCGATGGAATGAAAATGTTTAAGACCTAAATGTAGACAGGAAAATATATCAGAATAATTTATTCTAACAGCAATTAAACATTCCTATGATATCAGGGGATTAATGAAATAATAGCTAAAAATGTTCGAAATAAAAGATGTCAGAGACATTTGTAACATTTGTGGTGAAAAAGGATACAATTCTCGGTAGGTTAACTCAAAGTGATGAAGATTAAATTATGGGATTATGCTAGTAAGATGTTAACCCGAATGCTTAAGAGTACTATACAACTCACAATGTTCATTCACAGATAATTATCTCGTCAATCTACGAATATTCATTTAAAGAGAGTGAGAAAGAACTTGGATGATTAATTGCACATTTTGTAAATTATGCTATGTTAGAAGGTAATGTCTCAAGAAGGTACACATGCACTTTTAGGCATCTCCTATACAACATGCCGAGGGTAACTATAAAAAATTTCTTTGGAAATATAAAAATCGTCCTAGACGTAAGGTAAATGAATCAGCAAATAATACTTACTGTAGTCCAGTTAAACATCAGAATGAACAATCGACTTTTTTATTAATATATAGGATATATTTTGAGTAGTACATTGAGAAATTGAATGAATTTTGAGAATTATTTTTCGAATACTTTATGAGGTTAACTTCGATGCGCAATTCTAGCACCAGTTTTCTATTCTGTAAATTTAATACATTATTCTGTTACGTATATGGATATTGCTTATTAGTATACCAATATTTTAGGAAAAATAAAATTGATGAGTGTAAACTCTGGGAGGCAGATTCGAGACAAGCTTGGCAAACGAACATTGATAAATGAGCTTTACAACATTGAGAATGCCTTACTAGTAGACCTCGTCAATGTGGATCAGAATGTTCAAGATGATTTATTCGTCTAATAATACGCTGTGTATTGAGGCGGAGTTTGTGTTTGGTGTAGACGTTCACTAAGCTCGCTTCTGCATGTTGGTGAGAAGAGCGACTGGTTTGAGAGAATGGAGTTCCAGACTGGAAGACCTATGAAGGACTAGTCAGTAGAAGAGCTATTGCTTTCCCATGTGTCCATCATTTCCAAGTAAACATAGCCCATCATGTGCCGAATGTCCGCCACGTTCTTTTTGTATATCCTGTGACGGCAGCAATAATCGGAATGCGTGAAGACTGCAAATGCTTCCACTTATTTTGAGTTTACTGAGAAATCGCATTTACAGAGAATATTTCGCTTTCCATCCATGGCCAGTGGTTTCTTATTACGTTATGTTTTACTGACAGGGAAACACCACAAATCGGCTCCCTCATTTTCAGTCACGCTGTCGTGGCACACGCACCATTGGTCTTCCCCTCCCTCCACTTCACGACCACCATCACCTCAGCTATAGACCGAAGTTACGTGTCACTAACACCTGATTTAACTCTAAATTAAACTATCTGCAAATACTCAAAATGTGATCACATTTCTGATGTCTTAAATTCCGATGTCTAATCTTTTATAGTTGTGAGAAGTTTTAAACTTTTTTCTTGTCCTTATCTTGTTTTGTGATCAGATTGGATGATTAATATTCCACCTTATTAGCAAATTAATTTTCCTCATCCTCAATTAAGAATGCTGGAATTGGAAACTTTTCTATTTAGAGTCCTTATTCTAGCACTCATTTTGCTCGCATTCTCCAACGTAAAGTTGTCGCAAACTACTATTGGAAAAATTAAATAAAATGCGGAGATCCTAAGTATCGCAGTTTTATTCCTCGTGACGAGCTGTTCCACGAGTCCGAGAATGAATTTAGTGCTTTTGTTCCAGATTTGAAGAAATTAAGTGCGTGATTGGATGAAGGCATTATAGATTTTTTTATGTTTTGAGGGAAAATGATACGTCTTCATTATTTTATTCGGAGTTTTTTAAAAGAGGTGTGGCAGTATACGTAAAAGTACCTCGCTCATGGAACAAGGGATCAAATTTTATGAATTACTACAATCACGTACGAGCGAAAAAGCATCTATACAGAGTGTGATTATTTGAGTTAAAGTTATTTTATGAAATATAACATCGTAAATCATATTATTAGCAATTTTATTATGGTGGTCCATTTCTGAATCATGTTAAGTGCACAAGTCAGAGGAAAATTTCCCTTCTCGCAATGCAATGATGTTAATGATGCGATCCAAAGAAATGCGAGGAAATACCTGGCGCAAGCCAACATTAATATCTTCTCTACGGGATGAAACGTTCTTTTCCAGCGTCCAGAGAAGCTGGATATTCCGTCGGCTGTGTAGTGGGGCAGTCGGAGGCGGCGCGGCGGCAGAGGAGCCGCCAGTGTAAACACTCCGTAGTCGCCGACCGATTTGGTGCTCATCGCGCGCATTGCGCGGGCCGCTGGGACGGAGAGGGGGGGAGGCGGGGAGGTACGCTCTCAGCAGACGGGGTTGCTTCCGAAAGAGGAGAAAGGACACAAAAAGCAATAGCCAATGAACAGCATGTTGAGCGATATCACTGACAAAATCGTGAAGGAGGATGCGGCTAAACCGAGGGCTGCGTCAGAAATGAACCCTAAAGAAAAAGCGGGAGAAACTATGAAAGATGACGGAAAAAACTCCTTGACGCGGTGCAGAAAGGAGAATATTGAATAGGAGGTGAAGTACGCAAGAGAGGCTTTGATCGAGAAAGATGAGAATAGGACCATAAGAGAAAGAGAGAAGGATACAAGGAGTGAAAGAAGATAGCAATGGAAGAAAAGTAGAATTGAAATAGCTTATTAAGTAGAAACAGAGGTACAATAAAATCGAATTTACCTATCTTTCTTGAACTATTATCAGTTATCAAGAGACAACAGAGCACTAGAGAAGGACGATAGAAGGGAGAGAGAGAGATCTTGGGTCGAGGAGCGGGAGTGCTACGAGAGCGGAGGATATCACGAAGCGAAGAGCGAGTGGGGAAGACTGGCCAGGCGCCTGTACGCGAAGGCGGGGGTGGAATGGAGGCGGCCACAGTGGTGGAGGCGTCGAGGGGAAGGGTCAGTGGTGTGGGCGGCCGTTTCGTTCAACCGCAAACAACCTCCAATTAGCGCTGTGAGGGAGAGCGCTCAGCAGTGGAAAGGCCATGGTGAGTGGCGGGGAGGTGCGGAGGGGAAGAGAACGGTGGCGTCGGGAGGGAGTGAGGAGAGAGCGAGGGAAAAGTTGAGGCGAAAAGGATAAGTGAATTTCGAGGTTTCTTTGAAGATGCAGTAGCTGTTATGATTGTCCATTTGGAAACCCCATTGTTAAAATCACAAGACACCAGCAATATAAACAAGAACAAAATTGTCTTCGAGTGGAGAGGTATTTATTATTACACATTAAATTTTATTCTCACTAACGTTCAAAGAATTTGTCATCGAAAATTTAATCACTCAGCTTGTACGGATAATTATCCTCATCAAATATGTGTCATGATTCACACAAGAAGATATCAACGACATTTTTCGTCTTTTGGAGTTGAGGTTTTTTGTCTCTTGTTCCATGTCGTTCCCGTAATTACATTCCTAGCTCGATGAACAGTTTATGACGTATCTACTACCATAAGATGTAGCAGGGGAAAACACAATGAAGTCAAACATTGTAAACTTTTGTCACAAGTAAGGTACAATACCAACGATCTGGATAATATTAGCTACAGAATTATCATACAACTTTTTTCGAAATCTTCAAAGGTTTAACTCGAAAACGTTCTGGTTTTCCTTCTCTCAACTAACATTTGTATTACGGCAAGAATTTCAAAACTAATGACATGTATAGTTTGCGCACGCACAAGCATTATTCATCAACGTCACACTTTCTATAAAAACGAAGCTCTGCAACGAATAAATTTACGACGAATTCTCTATAGGCGCTTTTCTTTGTTCCGTTAATATTCTACGTCACTAGTTACTTTAAGTAGTGAACACAGTAATTGTCCTTTTCGATTAACAGTTTTCACAAATCATGAAATCAATCAAACCAAATCAAATATAACAGACGCGTTCACAGTGTTATGAGAACTTAATTAAGTACTTAAAACAAAAAGTGCAATCTCCGTTGAAGTATTCTTGAAGAAACTCGGGCACCTTTCAGAATTCCTCAGTGAATCAGTTTTCTTGTTGTTTTCATTTTAATGGTTTAATTAAACAAATCTGAAGAATGGTGGGTATATCACATACAAATCAGCGCAAAAAGCGATACTTTTCCATTCCACCGCTACTTCATTTATCATTCAAGGTTGAAATTATCTTAATAAAAAATATTTCTTCTCATTATGTTTGTATTTGTATTTTGGCAACAAACGTAACAGTTAAAATTTGAGAAAGTGTAATTATTATTTTTTGATTGAGAGTGAGCCAGTCTTCATTTTGTCTTTTCATTTCCCCGTTTCCTCATTAAAATCTCATTCACCCACATAAAAACGTAATCGTTATTACAGAGTGTCACCCTTCCTTCGAAAGGTCTCACTGCTACTCTCCACCTCAATAGCTAACTTCAACCAATGAAGAGCGTTCGCTGCTGAGCGTACTCGCTATTGGCTCACCGTAATTGTCTCCTAATTAACCCCTCCGAGGTTGCTCAGCCGTAGACATTTCTGGGGATGGCATATGACTTTTCTCAGAGATTCTTCACGTAGACTCAAACTTTCGAATGAATGAGATTGGAATGGAGGAACTACAATTTGACATGATCAATTTCCTGTTATTTTCCCAGATTTTATAAAAGAATGATTTAGATGTTTTTTATGAAGTATCCTTTAGCATGTGTTCAGCGTTTTAATTGTTTGCGTCAGTTAATCATGTTCACTATCCTTCCCGTTCACATCTCCTCTTCTATCTCCCATTAATTCGACTACTGTTTAAGAAGGAAAGAGTGATTGTAATAACTTAATGTAAATATACGTATTGACGATTCCATTATCTGGAATAGAATTTATGATGTTCAGAATAGGTATATCTTTAATACGAAGTAATGAAGTGATATTATTACAATTATTATACTTTTAAATAAAATATATGTTATAATATATTTACTGCTATTTTATTATTTATAATTCATTAATAACAAAAAATATTATATATTTAATACTTATACCGGACTAGCATGATTCCACGAAACATATAGATATTTCAGAAAATTTAAGAAAACTAGTGCCAAGATCTTAGTATAGCGCGCCTGAAGATTGAAAAGAACAACTCTTGCGGAAAAAACGAGAAAAAGAAACTTTTCCGACTATGAAGATTAATTTTGAACACGAGTCAGCACCATGAATAGGATTTATTAGGTTACTGCAATTAAATCATAATTGGGCACACCAATTTTAAATCAAATAATAGGTTTAATCATATTTCTCAAGTAGGGAACAAAGAAAACAAGTGTGACGTCTTGCATGCGATTTCTGAAAAATAAATGTCAATGGTCTTAATGTTAACAACATGCAATATTTTTTACAATTCATCGTTTGGTATGTCTATTAAATGGATACTATTAAATGGAAGCCACATTAGATGAATCGGCAACACTATTTACGAAAATGTACTTAGTAGTTATAAACACCAAGAGGGCAAAATCCTATAAATTATTCCTAGTTCGCTATTGTTTTACAACCTTTTTATTATTATTATTATATTATAAGGTCATTACAATCCTCAGTGTATACATGAATTCTCTAAATTACAGGAACGAAGTGACTCGAAATATGTCAAATCCAATTTTATATTTTTTTTGTTCCAGTCATGCGACACCTCGGACAATTACTTTGGTCAATCGATCAAAGTAACTTTTAAGAAAAAATTTCCTATCCCATAATTTTAAATGTGAAAAATCAACAGCAGGAATATGCTCTGACAATAATCTACATACTCATGCGTCGCGATCAGTTTTGTCGTGAAATCTCATGAACATTCAGTTGCAGAAGAGAAGTATCACATAATAATCAGATTTGATTATTATATCGCTAAGACAATTCTGAATTCCAAAAGTAAGTCTTTAACGGCACTGCTCTTTACGACATCTCACTAAATGCGAATAATGGCCATATCGTATTTCTGAAAGGTAACTTTTCGTAAATATCCAATTTTATCCCGACATACTTCAATGGCGAAAACATACGAAGATTATTTTCTGGACCATAAGAGGATGGTAATATTACGTTTTAAATATGTACATTTTACTTTTAGCACGTTTCCCTTCCGGCCCCGAGGAGGCAGGCGCAGATCTACTATTTGTGTTGCTCCTTCTATTTCTTATTCCTTCTTTTATTTTTTGTTGATAATACCTCGTATTTGGCCTAATTGCGTAATAAATTCCAAATGTTCTTCGAAATCATCTTTTTGATGCATTAATTTTTCATAACTTTCTGTCGGGAAAAGTCCTTTTCTTTTGAGCGATTTTATGTATTGCGATCTTTCTTCTGCACGCTGGTTACTATTCCACATCATATGTCGAGGCGCTTCTTCTTCTTCCTCACAATCACATTGTCCTTCTTTAACTTTCCCCATGCGTTTTAAATATGCCTTAAAATTACCGTGACCTGTCCAGAATTCCATAAGATATGGATTGATTCTGTACTACTATCTATTTTTTGAGACATGTTATATTTTCATGTAATTTTTTAAACACATGAGCTATTTCTTTTATAACGTGTTTAAAAATACAAATTGAATTTCAAAGTGATGTCCCCAGACTTATTTTCAGATGACGGGACTTGTCGCCAGGTGATTCTATGAAGAAAACGCTGTTAGATCATAATCTGTCTTCTAAGTGACGATACTCATGGCTCGATCAACTTTAATAAAGTCTACAGAATTAGAATTGAATTTGTTATTAATTTAATACAAACTCTCTATTATATCTTTTATCATTACACTGGAATAGCACGAACACAAGTTATGTAGAAACAAGAAAATTTGTTAATTATATTTTTGTTGTTGCGCCAAAATATGTTAAGCTTTTTAGGTTTATTTAATTTCAAAGGAAAGGAAATGGATTGCGAATGCTATTTAATGCTTTCACGATGCTGCATGCCCTTTGATTGGTACTCTAATGTTCAGTGTGACTGCGAAATCTTGGAATGGACCCAGTAGCGCTTCTTATTGTTTCTCCCTCGCAGCACCAATTTTATTCTTTTTCACACAGAAGCCGCTGTGATTGGTCTTCGTTAGTTAATCCATTACCTCAAGGAAGGCGGGGGCATCGGTAATCGAGAATCTGGAGGGTGTTTCGCGGCAACGTGATCGGCTTGGCGCGAAACGGGGAAGGGCAGTAGGAGGGAAATGGAGGGTGACTTAGCGAAGGGCGTAGAGCATCCCCAGCAGAATTTCACGCTTTTCACTCACGACCAATGAGATGGAAGAGACAACGGCGGCATCACATTGGGTTCCGCTAGTTACAGTCATAATTTTGCAGAGTTGAAGGGGAGATTGAAAAACCCTCTGAGGTTATTATACCTCTCCCCATTTAGAATGGGGATAAAGAGACTAATAATCTGAAAGCTGTTTTACAAATGGCACTTTGTGTATTGTGTGCACGAACCATATGACTTGTAGGCTTTATGTTAATTTTAATTTGCTGAGCAAAAACGGAAAGTGATGTATGCAAGTTAGGTGTAGAAACTATTTGGTCAGACAAACCTAAAGACGCATTCTATTTACTTCCATTCTTTAAATTTTTGGATGATTGAATACATTGAGGAAGGTTATTATACTTAAAAGTACAATATATTTAATTATTCTAAACATTCATGCCTGATTCCCGTTCTGGTAGCGAAAAATTTGTGAATAAAAATAGTTTTGTTTCGTCTGTAACTACTTTATTTATGATTATTCACTGAATGACTATAACAGGATACCGATGTTCATATATCTTCCTTGTATTAATGTAGAGGTTACAAAAATGAAATATTTAAACTATTCTCAAGGATATTTTTGTGAGTGTTTTATAAGGTTTGTAGATATGTAATAAGCCATATGAATTTTCAATATATTATTAGTTATTAGTTTATTGTTTAGTTATTAGTCAATTAGTTTATTGTCCTCCGCGTGGTCATACGCAGTTAGTACTGCTTTTTTGACAATAAAAAATTATTTAATATAGTAATATGTAATCCAATATTTGTCAAGTTAGACGTGGTTCTCCATCACATTCTTTCTTAAATGTAACTTTATGGTATTTACTCCTTTTCGCGCGTCATAATTAACCAATATATAAAAATGAGGTAAAAATAAAATAATAAGTTTCTGGCTTTCAGAAAAATCGTTATCTTGCACAATCATAAAGTACTTTTTAATTTAAAATTTGTCTGAACTCGCACAGGTCCAGAAACATTACCCGCCAGACATATCACTTCACAAACGGCAGGATGAACTTTGATTACAGACTTTTTTGTACAGTTCTCATTAATTACGATTTTCTCCATGAGTTCTCATTAAGTGTGCCGCGTTCCATATGGTCTAAAATAAAGGAAAATCAATTATACGAGTATAATGTTCGTGATTGGTTTCGCGATCAGAGATTTGTTTTTATTAATTTTTTTTATTGCTTCTTGTTTTATTTTGTGATATGTTTCCTCCGGACAATTAATAAAAATTCACCTAGGAGGGCCGATGGAGTCCTTTAACATAAATGTTCTGTGGATCAGTCGCGGAGTGGAAGAGAAATTATAATAAGTTCATTTTTTGAAAGAAATGGCTGGTTTTTGACATTTTTGTAAGTTTTCCTTGAAAATTTTTTTAAACTATATATTACCTCCAAATATGAATGGATGGGTAAAATGCTTTTTTTGATGACCATATTTCTATTCCAAACGGCAAGTTCGAATGCCATTCACTCGAACATGAGCTTCTTATTGCGCATCATCAGGATAAAAAAGTTGATAAGTGTATATAAATCTCTTAAATTGCGGTGAACCTCACCGCCAGGTAACAGATTAATTATCTTATGTTGAATGAAAATGGGAGACGGGACCGAGATTCGATTTTCATTCAACATAACATAATGAATCTGTTACCTGGCGGTGAGGTTCACCGCAATTTAAGAGATTTGTGTGTGTTTGTGAACCACAATTGGAAAATACGACCCAAAACAAAGTACTTCCTAAGGGAGTCGCCTCATATGAGGAGCGTAGTCTCTACGAGACCACCTCAGAGGACTTTAGGTCTCGCAAGTTGAATGAAAATGGCAGATGGGGCCGGGAGGCGAACGGGATGGCGCAGTTGGAAAGCGCACGAGCGCGCTAAGCTCTAGTCCCGAGTTTGAATCTCGGTCCAGTCTCCCATTTTCATTCAACGTAACATAATTAATTGATAAGTGTACTTAACGTTAATATGCGAGAGCACTTTGACCACGCTTCATATCCGTAATAGCGCACCATAAATGCAACAATTGCTTTGATTTTTCTTTTTCTAATAGATAACAGCTTTAAGGCGATTTTGCCTGTCATTGTAAATCTTGATACAAATGTATGATTTACGTCACATTTCTGACGTCTTGCTGCTCAAAACTTTTAATTCCGGTTTTCCGTAACTTCACATACGAGCAGAGAAGGGGAGAGCGATTTCTTATCAGGATTCTTTCTCAACTTCAACCTTAGTCTTTCCAACCGATCTTTGAAGGTTAATACCACGAAACCTTGACTATACGGAAATGGCTGTTATTTAAATCAGATAAAAGAACGAAATATAAAAAAAAAGAACTATATTAGGAACCTTGGAGCAAAACAAAACTATTTCAGAAAGGTAATATTAGTTGCCAAATAACAAAGGTGTTTTCGTTGTATGACTAGTGTTCGAAGTCAAAGACTAAGATGTTCCAGGAATACTTATTTGACTTTGAAATTATGTCTAGAATAGGAAGAAAAACCTGTTTGTGTACCGACAAGGAGAATAATATCAATGGTAGCTCGAAGGTGAACAGAGGAACTACTATTCCTTTCAAATTCTATAGATGTTTTTGATTCCAATGTTCATCTTCGTACAGACGGTTAGAACAATTAGTATAAAAAATGGAAGTTTTGTTGATTGAATTTGTTGTCAACTATTTCTAAACATAAATAAATATGAAGTTATTAATACTTAACAAATGTGATTTTATTATTAAAGAAACAAGTTATATATTTCTTATGGTACCTTGAAGTTTATGGTAACATGTGTATTGAGTAATTAAATTAAACGAGACATAAACAGCTTCAAAGAGTTTCACACCAGTCGACTTACTGTGCATCGCTGTAACGAATTATTTATTTCAATACGAACCCATGCTTACCCATCTTCAAATTTGGTACATATGTTTTAAAACTGTTCTTTCAAACAATATACATTTTGTAATTAAAGAAATGGAGATATTAAAAATATTTAAAATAATTATTGCTGTTTTACCATAATCAACTGGTACATTGTATAAATGCTTATATAAATCTAACGACAGCATCACAAATTTCAACTCTTTACGTCAAACAGATTTGAAGACAGACACATTTAAAGATATTTTACTACTTCCGAGTACCTACTCGTGGAGGAGTGTTTCCATCGTCAACAGCCAGGTGAAAATTGTGACGGACCAGGACTCGAACCCGGGACCTCCTGCTCTTACCGCAAGTGTGCTATCCACTGCACCACCCACCTCGACTCAAGTCCGTATACAACCTCCACCCGGCCTGATATTTAAAGATATCAAAATGTGTCGGAAATGGCGCGAATATCGAAATTTGGAAGATTAATTATAAACAAATAGTCAACCAAGGTACAAAAAATTATCTAATTCCGAGATATGACTGTCCAATTTCGGTTGATTTTACATGGAATGCCCCGATTAGCAAATTCCTCACTTAGGGATTACCAATTTCCTAAGAAATCTTTCTTTAGTTTACAACTATTTTCTTAAGTCTATTTACAAGTTTACTTCAATCTATCTTTTACAAGTATGTAGATGACGCA
Source organism: Laupala kohalensis (assembly GCA_002313205.1). Lineage (NCBI taxonomy): Eukaryota > Metazoa > Arthropoda > Insecta > Orthoptera > Trigonidiidae > Laupala > Laupala kohalensis. The sequence continues at coordinate 53,926 of NNCF01134622.1, forward strand.
CGAAGCAAGCATAATCAGTTTTTGCATTTATTTCGAGACAACTCATGACAATATTAATTTGAAAATAAAGTAGTATGGGTCTAACTAAAGGATCATTTTAAAGATTACGAAATAAAAAAATCTTGTAATATAGAGCACATAAGTATCTGTCCTACCTTGCAGAAAAATTAATGACGCGTTTAGTTCAACCTGATCTATAATGGACTTCAGAAAAACTAACGAGCACAATTTTTAAAGAGGAATCTAAAGATAAACAAGAACTAGATATTATATTGAACTTCTTCTTCAGTTTTGTTTGCTAGAAAATGAAACTTATTTGACATTGACGCAATAATAGAAAAATGCTCCCTTCAGTGTTGGGCATCTGGCGCGAGCAATGTGTCTACAGCATGCTATTGCATTGAAATGAGAAGGGCAACCGCAGTCACAGGCTGCTGCGATCTTGTTAACGGGCTCTAGGGACGCAAAGATGACATTGGCTGAGGTCTCGTGAAAGGATAGATTGGCTCGCGACAGGGAGAAAGAGAGGGTCAGAATATGGCAGGAAAGGATATGGGTGGGCAGCGCGGGTGTGAAGATGGAGGACAATGAATAGAGAACCCAGGACGAACTGGATATATGACGGCGAATAGAAAACAACGAATAAGGTTATTTTGATGAATGTTACTCTTTACTGTTGCAATAATCAATGATTAGCAATCGCTTCGTAAAGTTATGCGCTCCCTAACATTTCTCGTTGTAAAATGATTGATAGCTATGGAGCATGAACTCCATAGAAACATAGAAGTATTAAAGGAAAGTGCTCCAATCAGGATTCATCCCCTAAAGCAGATACCCCGGTCTCCTGGCTCTTCATTCTCCTGTACTCCAGCAGGATTAAGTGTAAATATCATTTTTTTTTGGGGGGGGAGGCTTCAGGGCTTGTCAACAACAAGGTCATCAGAGCCCTAATAACAGAATAAGTTTCAGAATAGGGGAGATGACATGTCGCCTGCTTCACTTGTGTCTCATTAATCCGCCATAACTAGTTTTGACCGTTGAAAAGTTTACATTGTGCTAAATTTTTCGCTATTTCTCCTAGATTTTGGCAGATTAACATTTATGTATATGTGGAGGTTATTTAATGTTTATCTGCCAAATGTATATGTGGAGGTTGATGTTTATGTATATGTGGAGGTTGATGTTTATGTATATGTGGAGGTTGAAGAACATTTATGTATATGTAAGTGGTTTAAGTTTAATGTTTCTCACTAAACAGTTTAATTTTGATGTTTGGTTATAAGTTCATTGGGTTAACAAAGTGTATGCTATGGTCGTAAAAACCGGACCCCTAATTTTTTCCTGTTTTATGTCCGCATGTATTTGTTCACAGTCTTCTTTTCTTGGAATTCTCTTACGTACTTCAGGAGGATAATGAGGAAGGTTGATTAAAGAGAGTGGAGTCAGCCTGAAATGGCTTAAGCCATTGATGCAGTTCGGAAGAAAATGGGTTGGAAGAAGGCCAGTAAACAGTTAATGTTCTGAAAACAATACTTGTGAGGTTGTCCGACGTCAAATACAGCACATCCGAAGAAGTACCAAAAGCAAAAAAGGGCAGACCTACAGTTTTGGGTAGAGTTGGTTCACTGTTCTCTTGCACACAAAATGAAGAGCTGGTTCACCGTTTTCTTGCAATGGAATCATCTTCTTTGGGTTTACAAGTAATGATTTACGAAGAATAGCCGTAAAATTGGCAGAGTACAATCCTTTCCAAAATTAAAATAGCTGGGAAACAGTGCTTTTGTCTTTTTCTTAAACGCCACCAAACCAAACTAACAGAAACGAAGTCTACAGTAACTTCATATAGTGGGGTTCTTGGGTTCAGCAAAGACAACACAAAAGTTCTACACCCTTCTGGAATATTATAGAATAATGTTCTCTCTCAATTAATACCTTTTGTTTAGTGTTATTATATCAAAATTGCGAAAGTGTAAGATTCTTGAAAAAGTTTTTTTCCTACCAATGTGTCATTATTTTTCATAAGAAGAAAATGTAAATGGTTTAAAGCATTATAAAGTAAATTTTATATATTTTTAAAACAATTTTTTACTCCTTTCTTGTTCTTCGAAAACAAAATGGGGGTCCGGTTTTGGGCACTTTCCTCTGCACATAGAACATCCGCTCCGCAGAAAATCATGGCATCTCTCCTCCAACAAGCTTTCTTCAATAGTTTACGGAATAGAATCAATTCGGCTAGTCTCAATATTTCCTATTTGTTGTATACTATCATTTTGTAGGTGTGAGTGAAAAGTGTCCTTTTGTGGAATAAATTTACATTTTTTCAAAGCTGACAGTATTCTTCTATTAAGAAGATGATATGGAGCAAACGCATTATTCATATTGAAAATAAATATGTATGTTACCTAATGAAACCAAGCAGGTTCTGAAAGTTTTCATCTAAACATTTCAACGCAAAAATTTTTGTGTTCACTTCATTTTTATCTGGGCCTAACTCGATAATTACAGGAAAATATTGATTTAATTACTTCACGATAGAATACACGAGCATTTAAATATTCAACTTTCATTTCTCTCCAGAGACTGCACATGAAATAAATATACAAATTCATAATTAAGCTTGTTGTGTCGTTCGAATGGGGGGCTTACATACTCAAGTGTAATTGTGGAATGAAATCCGTTGTTTACCATCTCAAATATTAATGTAATATATTTTTCAGATTAAAGTCAAACACGAAGATAAAATATATTTAAAGTTCTTACATCCAGATCATCCAAAATCTCTTAGCAGTTTCACTTTTTATTAGATGGAATCAAAAAAACTTTCATTTTTTAAATGTCTGAAAGGAAAGATAAAAAGACGTTTCTACGAAGGAATTCGAAGAAGGAAAACGTAATATGTGCACCCTAAACCGTTTGATATAAGTTAAAACAATGTACAGCAAAATATTAGTCTTAAATAGTTCTACAATAAAAAACGCGACACTATGTATCCAAATTTTCTATTTCAGTCACAACAATTATTTTTATGTTGAAAGTAATAGGTAAAAATTAAGCTGTGTTTGGGTGGAATATTAGTAACAGTATTTTACTTCACATAAAAATAAATAATTTAAACACCGCAAAGATTGAATAGAAATGAATGTTTCCCTTTACAGCGTATTATTTGATCGTATAATTTAGGATGTAAAGTAAAATTAATAGCGTGCGATAATTAACTAACCGCGTCGCTCCTCTAAACTCAAGTGTCCAGCGCACTGGTGTGGGAGGGGGTGGGTGGAATGCACATGGGAAGTTATGCTTACCGGAACGTGTAGACAAGAGAAGAGTAGTTTTTTGGTTGTCATTTTTTTTCTCCAGTTAGTCGGTATTACACGGTCATATTTGTATGTCATATCTCTATTAGATATATGTGTGTTATGATGAAATATATGTCTGTGTTATGAACAATCTTTGATAATAATTGAACTATGATCATGTACCTACGACATACGTTCTCGTAAAGAGAACCTATGTCATGTCTTTGATCATATATCTTTGATAAGAGATATGAAATAGAAATATGACCGTATAGTACCGGCCTTATATTAGCTCACCTACGTTGACCACTAAGGTTCCATATCATGTTTTCTTGGCTTTATTTGTTTTTCTGCAATTGCTGAAGATTTAAAACAACTTTTATTTTCAGCAACAGCTTTCAGCAAACAGTACCTGGATCAGAGTACGGTACAACAACAGGTTTTGAAGGTTGTCCAAATCCTACTACATTATAATTGTTACTAGACAGTCATGTAAAAGACTTAAGTTTCAGTCTCAGACACTAAATAGAAGTAGGTTAAAATAGAACTGCTAAATTTTACACTTTACTTAACTGAAGTAAGTAGCACTGTCATAAAATTCCTATTCAATTACCTTCATTGACTTACGGAGCATTTTTCTTCATTATTTATAATTAAACTAAAATTCAAACAAAAGACTCTGAATTAAGTGTTATCAAAATTAATTCAAATATTTCTCCCATTTTTTTCACTCAGTAATGAACTCTTTTCCCATTCGTAATTTTTGGAACCCTTATTCGTAATCCACTATCATCTTGATAACTTCTTAGAACTTAATTTTGAATTAAGATAGCCAAGATGTTTTGCAAAATTCTTCATGTACGGTTAAGTAAATGGACAGAAAAAGAAGGAAAAGAGACAGCATTGCAAGCAGGATCCAGAAATAACTGTAGCACAGTAGACAACATTTTTATAACTACTACAATGGCGGAAAAGGCAACTTCCGTGAAAAGAGGTAAGCTACTTTGAGCTTTTGTGAATTTTCAAAAAGCATTCGATACCGTTAATAGGGAAATACTTTGGTACATTCTAGAAAGTAAAGGTGTCTTCACAAAATTCCTAATATTGCTTTAGGGATGTATAAATCAGACACGGCACGCGTGAGGTTAGAATTAGATTGTGTAACAGATGTATTTTCTGTGGAAACAGAAGTAAAGCAAGGCTGCGTTCTTTCCCCACTTCTCTCCATACTTCTCTTCATAGATGAGCTTGTAGATAGACTAGCCACGGAAAATGCAGACGCATCCAGGATGGAGATGAAAATATCTCAATACCAGCACTGCCTTTTGCCGACGACTTGGTTATTTTCTCAAAAACACAAGCAGGTTTACAAAGAAGTTTAGACGAATTAGAAATTTTCTGCGAAGAAACAAAACTAAAAGTTAACGTTAATAAGTGGACAATCAATTATTACGTAAGCATAAAACTGGCCAATTTTAACCCCTCCCCCCTCCCTGTAAGCACGTGTAAGATTTCTGCTACGTCCCTAAGAATTTTACATAATATTTTTCAATACCCCCTCTCAAATGCTAATAAATTTTTTGTTAATTTTTAATTTTTCTATTATGATAGATGTAATTAAAAACGCATTATGTCGATATTATTTATTATTATTATATATAATGTTAAAATTTGTATATTATTTAATAATATTCAAGAAAATCCATATATATTATAGAATATGGGGGTATAACTGATAACTTCAAAATCAAATTCGTCTTGAGTATCGATGAAAGAGGAAGGGTTTCTTAGAATAACTACAGTTTGGCAATAGCTACAGTTTAGAGACAAACACTTTGTTGTCGTTTATTACCGTGTTGTTTTCTTTTCTACCATTGACAAAATCATCTGCAAGGGAAAAACTCTAATCCTTTAGTAGAAATGGTCATTATACGATAACAATAAAAAGAATTCTCTCTTTTTATTCTTTATATACCGAAGTTCGGAATTAAAAACTTCTCGTATAAAAATTCCGAAAATAGTTATTCAAAAATCTTACGTAAGATTATTCTGACGCCTCCTCCCCCTCGATAAGAAAGTGTGAAATTTTGCGGACCCATCCCCCCCCCTTTGATACTTACGTAATATTGAATGTCCCCTAAGACAAAAACACTTAAAAATGGGTGGGTCTACAGTTAGTTGATCGTATAAGCGAGAGACGATAGAAAACGATAAAGAGTACACATATTTGGGAGTAACTATCTGCATGAACGTAAATTGGACGCGGAGAAAGCTCGACGAAAAGGCAAAATCATTTTAAGTAGAATATCGAAATAAAAAAGTTCAATTCCTGAAATTGCACCAAGATTTATGGTTAAAATGTTTCAATCTCTACTCATCCCCGGAATAGCGTACGGAGCTGAAATATGGGGTGCGGGGATTAACGAAATTTTTAACTCGCTTCAAACGAAGTATCTTAAAATTGTAACGGGCATTGCTCAATGCACAGCAAACAGTGGCATTTTATGCGAATTTGGGTTGCTTCCTATTAAAATAATTCTCCAATTAAGAGCAATTAAATATTGGTTTCGATAAGAGCTGGCACTAGGAACCTATTAGTAAATCAGTCTTGCCATTGTAATAACGGGAAAATGAGACAGAAAAATTAAAATTTTAATTCTTAAAACGGGAACCAACTGTATATGTCACAACAGTCCGTCGTGAAACTGACCTAAAAGAGATAAAGAAAAAACTCCAAAATTTATCGCGTCGTGAAGTAGAAACTAACAGACTGGAAAAGAGATCACCTATCGTGCAAACCTTAGTAGCTGGGTAATGGGGCAGAAAACCATACACTGACTGTCTCCAATCAAAAGATCGAGCGTGTTACGGGTGGTTTCTCTTAGGAGGGTGGAAATTAAGAAAACTGAGGGGATCAATACTCTATTAGCCCACTTTGCGGAGAACAAAATGTAGGTTGGATACACATTTTCCTAACGTGCCCGAAAACAGATCAAAAACGAACTTTTATTCAACTTGATGCATTCCAAAATCATCACATTAACAATGATTTAGTCATTGCGATAATGAGAGACAATAGAGTATCTGTAGTGCAGTTACTGGGAGTTCCTAAGCTATGCCAGGGAGATGAGAGAAAGAGTAATATGCGCTGAAACTACTGATTCAAATGAATTGTGATTCTCCCACTTTGTCTTTTTCTTTTGTTTATGGTGGAGACGTGTTGAGAAGACGTTCCAAGCAATATGTTAATTATATGTTGTTGTATTGTAAATAATTGTATTTTATTTTAATCTTTACATCTATAACAGAACTTGTATATATTACTTTTATAATTTATACCTCTTCTTTGAGTATCTTTTGTAAATATTAATATATTAATTCTATATATGCGTGCACTGACCGTTGGTTTCCCGTGGTTACGAACAGTGCTCAATGAATCGATAGTTGGGATATACTTTAAAAAAACTTTACAACCAAATTAAGTAATACTAACAAAACATTAAAGGATGCTAAAAAATACTATTAATATTATACTACAAGTAAATAAAATTACAACCATTTAAAGTTCAAAAACCAATATTGGTAAATTTAACAATATAATTGCAATTATCCATTCAATGAGAGTGTATGCGCAGCTCACGGCTCTACTTGAAGGCGCATTTGCATGACGTTCAGACAAAAACCTCGCCACACACTTATATATAATTAATATATTTGTAAATAAAGCGTCCTATTGAAATTGAATAATTTTGAACCAACCAATATCAATTAATCATTCCTACTCTTGTCAGAGAAATCATTTATAATACACACTTTGTACAAACATACAGAATCATTCAACATAACATAATTCACACATTGTATATTCTTTCTACTTCCTTTAAGGTAGACATAAAATTATTGAAAGTACTTGCTAACCGAAACACACACTTGTATTATTGAGCAATGAAACATATCGATGTATTTATTTTACTAGCTCTTAAACGCGAGCTACATAGCAAATATTCAGTCACTTAATCTAGAGAAAAGGTTGATGCAAATAACTAGAGAAATTAATAACATTGAGATGTAAAAATGAAATTCGTATAAATCGTATCTACCATGTAAAACTTGGAAACAGTTTTTTCCCTACATGCTTTTATTTGAAAGTACTCAAGTATCAATTTTGGTTGAAAAATGTAAAGAAAAGGGTAGTTTTTGAGTAAAACATCATTAACTTTAAAAATATGTAACAAAACAATTTTTTATACAGTGACTGATAAGAGAAAGAATAGAACAGAAAAAAGGAATTTTGATGTTACTCATTTTTGGGAGTTGTGAATGGTTAAGTCTCAAATTCAGGTGTCTATAAATTTTTCGACATTTTTAGATTTTCTTATACTCGAAAATTGTGGGAAAGTACTGGATAAAACTAATTAACATAATTAAGTAAAAATTCTCCTAAACTGACAAAACAACAATGTGTTCGGCAAGATAAACAGGAATTCGTTCATACAAGGGTAACAGTAAGAAATCCGGTTCCACCGAGAATACCAACTTCAAGGACTCTAGCTAGAGTGTATATGAAAGCTTAATGATATTTGTTGCGGGTTTCAATTATATATCATAAGAATTGAATGTTTAATTTCATCTTAGAATCTAGATCAAGTAAATATTCCGTTTGTGTTCCTTTTCCTTTGCAAGATACGAAGATATTTCACCTTTTTTATAATACAATATTTACTTTTTTTATTGAATGGATTGCTGTATAATACAAATTCGCCATTTTTACATAGTTGGTTATGAATTTGTTACCTAAATTTTTTTCCATTCTTACTTTTTCCAGATGTCTGGGGTCATCCAGATGTCCTCTGAGCCATCTGTATCAATGTTCATAACCTTTTTGCCAATGTTCATAACCTGGTCTGATGGTTCTTGGTTTAATATTTTTTGTGTCTTATGTATTTTCTTCTCGTGTAGAATAAATTATATAAATTCTTGGTAAGTACTTTATAGTCCTGAAGAAGACTTCATAGAAGTTGAAATGTTAGTAATCTAAATATTTTATGTACCAAAACGTAAGATTACTTGTCAATATTAATATGAAAACGTGACCTATGCAGTAAGAACTATGACTCTCGTGTATGAACCAGTTAAAATAGTTTACCGCTGTTTCATTATTCAAGAAATCTACCTTTGTATGGTTTTGCTTTTAGAAGACGTTTGGATCAATTCGGTCATTCTTAACGATTTATGTACCAGCAAGATTAAAATTGGGTGTAGCACAATGAATGTCACACACTACAGTACAGATCGGCGGAGACAGGTGGGGAGAAATTGGAACCTTATGGCGCCTGATTCGGCTATCTTCCATCCATTTAGGGTCAACATCTATCCCTCCAAAGCCGTTACCCCTTCCATATACCCTATTACTACCACTTAACGAGGAAAATAAATTGCTCCACTTTCCTAATGAAATAATTACCTTCCCTGGGTCTTCGTTCTCACTTCCTATACTTTTCTATCTACGAATCTCTCATATATTACTACCAGATGAATTTCCAGCTTCTCTTCTTTACCACCTTCTCTTCAAACACAACATATTATTCGCATATTCAACGCAGAAGAAAATATCTCCTCAACAAATGCAGTTCGCTAATTTTGAAATATGTATACATTTGCAGTGATGACGCATTGTGTAAACGTTATTTAATTTTAGATTCCTCTAAACAAATTTCGCTTTCGGAAGTTACATTGTTGTAAGAAAAAGGGAAAAGCATGTAAAATATTACAATGTACATGGCATATTCTTGATTATACATGTCTGTACGAATTACATGTTTGAAACTTAGATATCTGAATTGTATTTGAAAGCAAGTGATTCTAAACGAAGAAAAATGTTATCAGATAAGTGGCGCGTATTTTCATCATTTTTCAATCGTAAACAATGAATGCACGATTTTACCGCTTTCACTTGTTTCTTTTTAACTTTCGGTGACATCCCTTCATAACAATGAGAAAATATTTAAAATCAACTTGAATATGAGAGATTTCGGATGAATACTATTTAGCTTTTTCCCTTGCAAACGTGTTCCATTTACGAACAGGCTGATAACAGACTTCCACTAATCCGGCTCATCTCGCTCCTGCTCCAGCTCCTAGTAATCCTTCAGGGAGTTTCCACCTTCCCCTTCTCTCCACACTCCTCAGTTACCACCGCGGTCGCATACACTTGGCACGCGCTAATGTGCTGCATTGTGGGCAAACACGCACAATTGGCACGGAGGGATGGATGGTGGGTGGACGGGTGGTGGAGAGCTCTGTTGGGACCCGTCGCGCCAGATGCTGCGTAGCCTCAGGCTCTGGCAGGTGGCGGCGTTTGTGGCAGGGACCGCGGAGGGGGCACCGGCGCGAGGCGTAGCCAATAACAACTGAGAAATATATGCGCGAATCTTACCTAGTTGAGTGAACGATGTTACAATTTTAACTCCTAACGCGCTCCATACCTCCTGAGGTGCAGTACCCGACGACGTTGGTCCGCTGAGATGAAAAAGAGGTATAATAATGCAGAGATTGCCAGCGATTTGCCCTTCGACGGATGCTACGGGCAACCGAGGGCAGTAGAGAAGGAGGGGGGAGTAGAGACTCGAGAGCCACCACTATACCCACCGGTTGGATATAAACCAGGAGTTCAAACTTAGGTATAAAGATACTCATTGAGCAGAGCAAATGAGTCAGACTCTTTAATCTCTGATTAACAGTCTACTGGGTAGTACAATTAACGAAGGACTATAAAAAGTACTTAGGATTCTGGGTGTCATTTGGACGCTGTTTTTTGTTGTGCTAATATTTTGAATGAAAATTTGAGAAAACTACATGCTCACTGTTTTAGGCAAGTATCAGGTTGTACGTCTCGAATTGTCCGTTATAAATGAACGGCTTAATATATGGAAGGCGCTTTGGATGGTTTTGGTAAAAATGTTGATGGAAATAAGCCAAACTATTCTCACTACCTCTTCAGTTGACGAATATCAATATCTTCAATATACTGTTATGTATTCCATGCACTATACTCAGTTACATATGAAACGAATTATATTATCTTCGATAAATGACTTGCAAGAAACTTGCTCGAGATACCTTTTCACTTCTGTAACATAATCAAACTCGTAACCATCTGCACGATTGTCGTTTTTAAAAAGTCATAAACTATCCCCTACCTCAGCGCAGTTACTCATCCCTCTCCTCAGGGAGGTGCTAGGAGTCGCCCTTCGCGTGCCCACGCATTGCCCGTGACGGGTAGCTGTAGCCATCCCTGTATTAATGTAATATTATTTTGAGATATACTAACATGCCCTGAAGAAGGTTATAATAAACAAGTTGGCGAGTTTATAAGAAGATTTACTATCGATCAAACCTTCGGGAATAATTTATACAGAGAAATTTTGGGATCAAGAAATCTTAAAACTTAATTATAACCTATCTTTTCGTTCTACATAACTTTTACGATCAGTTCTAGAATATTTTTCTGGAACATTGTGAGAAAATACTAAATAAATGTGGTTAACTTGTTCAGAGGAAATTATATTGATACAAATTGTGATAACACACCACTGAAGTGATATGGAACAAAATTTATCGATGCTGGGCATTAATGCTCACCAAGTGCAGTACGTATGAATAAAGTACAAACCGAGAAGGAAACTCATGAAAACTGAAATAAGAAACAGGTTTTATAGCTGAATTTCATTGCAATCTTTCTTAAAAGTTGACTCAAAGCCTTCGACACGTTCTAAGACCGTAATTAATACATAATTGATTCAATTTTCCTACAATTTCTGAATTAAAATGGATGTTTGAAATCTAATATTTACGTGATGGTAGTAAATAATAAGAATAGAATTATAGAAGTCATAGATCCCTAACGTATAGCGGTTCCGGTATAGGTTTTGACCTGAGAAAAATAAGGGTTTTGGATAGCTCTCGGTTTCATCTCTTTTCTGGTTTGAGTTTCTCGTTCAACGAACTTATGTGACCGTCAAGGGAGTAGAATTTATAAAAATAAGGAAGATAATTTGGTTAGAAATATCGTGGTGGTTATGGGGTTTGACGATGAATGTTGAGACACTTTACTGTAACTAAAGAGACTGCAGTGGACGAATCAGGGGAGGAATCAATGGAGAGGGTGCAGAGGGAGATGGGGGGATAGTGCTGAATGTGGCGTTTGCCTCGATTGAATTGACTGAATGTTCCGTCCTTAAACGGAAAGATGCGGACCCACCGAGGCGCTCAGAAACCAATCAACGTTAAGTCGTTGCAGAGATGTCAGCGACAAATTAAAAGTCCTCGGAAATCCTTATACATTATTAATACATTGGTTACAGACACCGTATATTTGTTATTTGACTGTTTCGCAGATTCACAATCGATATCGTGAGAACGCGTTTAAACACAAATTGATTAAAGCTGACTGCAAGAAAGACGAAATTATCGGAGTTCATAGAAAGAGAAGCAATAAAATTGAGAATACGATATTTCCCTGAAATATTTTTATAATTCGAAAAAACTTGATTAGTTATGCATTTCTGACGGATGATTCAGAGATTTGAATGCTGATAAAAGTTTCAGTATTACGTTTTCAATCTGTAAAGGGTTTCAATCTTCAGTTTTCAAGAAAGATAAAAGTCCGTTATTTTCCAAATATTCACTGAAATGGGAGTGATATTCAGAAGGAGGAGGGGTTTTGGGTTCGAATCCCAAGTGAGGCGTGCATGATTCATTTGTGTCACCCTGCACAGAGCGAAGGGAAAACTATGCGCACCCTCTGAATAATCAAAACAGTTACCCTTCTGTTCCCAAGAGTACTTTTGTCGAGCGTCTTGGGGAATTTCGTTGAGTCAGTGAAGGTTATCTTTTACTTTGAGAGAATGCGCATCTAAATTTTTCTTTTGTCAATATTTAAAACAGAAAAAAAGGCGAGATAATATTCAGAAACCCCAAGTTGGAATCGAACCTGCATCATGAACCCGAAAATTCGCTATATATTCTAACAAGGCCTTGGATGCAAACTTCTCTCGCGTTTTAGGGAACACTTCATTTTTGTTGTGGTTTAATTGCAAAAGTGAGTGATATATTAGATATTACTCAAAATCAGTTGTTTCAACAAAAATACTATCTTAGAGAAAAGTCTTCGTACTGCAAAATAAAAGTAATTCTAACGCCAACATCGTGAATATTTCTTAGAGCATATTATTAGGTGTATATAAAATCTTTGAAAATCTGATGTTAATCCTAAACATTGAGAGACAATTATAATATAATACATTTTTAGTAAATTTTCAGTAATCAGGTAGCATCGCGGTTAACTGTACAAGACCGGTTAGGCTTAAATACACCGGTTTTAATTATATCTAATACATTAAAAATAGGGGTTATTAAAAAAATCAAATGTTTTCTCTGAATTATTTCAGTTCTACCATCGTGTCAGAAGGTCACCTTGACACTACCGCGAAAAAATAATTTCAAAACTAAACTACACATAAACATACGAAAAATGACATTTTAAATGTGTTTTTACAAACAAAATCTGTTTTGTGAAAGTAAACAATGTTGTAAGTAGCAACAAAATAAATAATGTTCTCTTTTTCAAAAATGTTATCTCAGTATTCATTCAAATAAATTTGTAATCCAATTTGTTACAAAAATTATAAATAAATTGGTGGTTAATCGGTTGAAATCCATGTTTGTCTCTAATTTTACACGTTTCGTGTTGATGATTCCAATTGTATTGCAAACCACTTTAACCACTTTCAGCTACTAACGCTAGATTGCGGTCTTCGTATTAGTTTCCCCTAATGGATCAGAAGCAATTTACTTTCGGATACAAAACATACGCGCGTGTGTCAATACGTCGTGCCGCTCAGAATCGAATGAACATGGCAGCTAGATGTATCAAAAGGGAAGTGGGGCAGAACAGCGAGAGGGAAATAATGATGGAATTGAAACGCTGAGAAGGAACAAACGTGAGTAGAAACTTACGGAACGTATTTTGCCTTTCGAGATATGAGATTGAAATAATGTGCATGAAAAAGAGAAAATGAGCTGGGAAAGTAATATATTATTTGGATGAGTTTAAAAACCATATCCATAATAATAGTGACGTAAAAGTATATCACTATTATCGATATGGTTTTCAAAC
>NNCF01134622.1:67457-95509 GCA_002313205.1 Laupala kohalensis
GATGTTGGCGTTCGAATCGTCGATATATAAAATACCTAGTAGAAAGAAGGAGTACCAATCATATCGTTTTTTAAGAAAAGATGAAAGACTTTTGAATTACTGTAAGTCAATTCACACTTCGTTTTCGTTTTTTGCTGAACAAAGGAGTCCAGTGCGAAAAGTTGTGACTTAGTGCTAGCACTCACTCAGAAAATTTCGTATAAAGAACTGCATGTACTCATGTGAAAAAAATATTCAACTAACATTTTTACTTGCTTCAGTACTATACGAAAAATTACCGTTTAAATTGTTATATATTATGCAATAATATTCTGCCTGCGAGGAGACTTATTCGATGCCATTTAAGAAGCTCTCTAGAAGGAATAAAGCATGGTATATCTTTTGGTAAACAAATGAATTCTTGATTCATGGGTTTTTATAATGACTAATTTAAACAACTGAGAAGAAATGACAACTTCACACAACACAGATTCGATACGTCGTGCTACAATTGAGATCAGCACATTTTTTATTTCATATAAATAAAAAGAATCACAAGTTAAACTTGTCATAGACTTGTCCTATATACCGGCTTGTTTTTAATATATTCAATTACAACCGGCGCGGCCTGAAATCTGAAAATTGACTTTGAAGCAGAACGTCCGAAACGAAGAGAGAGCAAATACTCCTGCCAAGATATCCAAACAGGTTAAGAAGATATATTATGTCCAAAGTAATTTTAATAAAAATGATATTCAATAATGAAAAACAAAATATATGATAAACAATCAGTTGGGGAGGAAGTGTAAGCACTTTGAAAAAATTAAGAAGAGTTCATGCAATATCACCATTTAAAGTCAATGTCAATTACGCGTCTTTTCTTTCGCGCAGCTGTATTCCACCCTGCAGCTGTAGCAATAGGCTCCCCTATATACTGCACTACACACACTGATGCTCGGAACTCCCGCGACCCACGCTGCACGCTGTCTATTGACTGCCATCACATTATCACTATTACGGGAATGATTGTCATTACATCAGTCGTAAATGATGGACTAAACTCAACAAGCACCCTAGAGAGTTTCGTTTCCCTGTTCAATATGTTTATATAAAGTTCAATAAACTGTTTTTTAGGTACATTTTTCGTGGAATTAATATTACGTCAAGCAAACGAGCATTAGCTTGTGGATGTGCCATGAGCAAACCAAAGCCACCTCGATTTCAAAAAGGAACATAAGGGCAATGGCATTGGGATTTATCGTGATTAGCGCATGTTATTTAAGGTTTTATGGGCATGTTGAAATATTGTGAGCTTTAATTTTACAATCAGTTTATAATAAACACCGTATGTGTTTAGTTGTTTTGTGTCTTTGTGCAAATAAAATGACAAAAATGAATCTTTGTGAAGTTTTATTCGTTAAAATAGCTTTTATTCATTAATGTGTCGTATGCGTTTTTATGAATGATTAGCTCAGGTACGTATTTGTATATTATTTACATTGCAAAGATGCTTATTATTTACTTTGCCGAAGTGGGTTTTTGAGTATGTGAGATACTTAGGAATGTATCATTTTCCAAGTCATATTTCATATTACTCGCTTTGAATTTTTTGTAGTACTGAAATTGAAATTCGTTTTACAATATTAATAGTGCAAAAACTAAGATATAAATTATATAGTGTTTTTCAAAAATAAGACATGGTCAAGCAAATTCGTGTATGTAGCAGGTGGTGAAAATTTGTATCGATTTCTTGATTCATTTCAAAAGTTTGTTTACGTTCTTAAGGACTTTCGTTTTAGGAAAGAAACAATAATTTTTACTACATAAAAGAATGTATGGTTAATTTTATATATCACTACAATGTTTTATGTTCTACTTTAAAATTATTTATTAATTTTTCTAATAAAATTAACTATTTATGAATCTCTTATAATACGTCCAACAATGGACCGTATTTGCATTTGATGTTCATTGCAAACACACTCAGTCAAATATTGTGAGTATATTTTTCTTTATTTATGTAATTTTCAGTCACTTTGGGACACAAAATTTTGTTCATGTTTCAACGCTTCTCGTGAAATAGTAATTATATCCGTCATCTCTCTTTCCTACGTATCATTATAAGTTAGTAGTTGTGTTATTCCTTGTATCTTGTGCATGCAGGTGGTCTATTGTTTACTTCTTGAATGCAAATAGCCTTGAGCATTACCATTCAAAGAATAAATTATCAATTTCCAATACAATAATAATGAGTATTTATTGAGAATTTGTATCGATTTATTCTTTTATTTTGTACGTGTGTTTAAGTTTTTTATTAGTATTTAATTACCAATTAACAGGGAAGGAAATGTACAACATGACTCGTAATTTTACATTGATATTTTTTTTAAGGACGTTGGTTTCTAGCCTCGACATATTAAGCTGCGTACGATTAATGCAAGAAAGTGAGAAGGGTGTTTCATTAATTGGTAATAATTAAATCAATGTAACCTAGTGCAGTGACAAGACAATTTCTAGACATAATTTATTTAATTAACATATACATTACTAACGTTGGTTTCCATATACCAACAATTTAGAGAATATAGTTTAGAGTGTTTCCGAGAAAAAGATCTGAGGAATGCATTTTTTTAAATTGAAAATTATTCATGATATTAAATAATACAATAAATCTGGCATTTTCTAAATATTTTTATTGCAATGAATTATACGGTGCCGCAAACACCTATTTTCTGCTTTTAGATAAACTGTCACGGGATGCACTCCGCGTACAATGATCTACGCGGTGTGTCATTTTAATCTAGCAATAATGATTTTTGCTCTAAATGGATTAGCACGGATGCAACCCGTCTGGGGGTAAAAACCCCCAGCGAGCAAAGCAAGTCTTTATTATAAAATCATCAAGAAATTTCTTGTTATTATTGATAAAATTCACGCAGAAATGATAAGTTTCTGTGATGTTCTCCCGAAGTGATTTCTTTGTTGATTGATTCCTATTACAAAACTGTTTTTGGAATAATTGTCGAATTGTTTAAAAAATTATATTGTTAATGACCAATGCTGAAACACGTGACAGTATGGGTGAACACAGAGTAAAAAGGGAGCAAAGAACAGAGAAGAGAGGATTGACCACAATGAACAACTGTACACCGACGATAAAATTGGAATTTACATAATTGAATTTGTAACACTATTCTGATTACAATCGAAGGGCAGAAATTGTACCTACTAACTGCTTTACAAAGGATTTTCATTCTACTGTCTAGTTAACACAGTAAAAACGCTAATACAATTTTAATTTTGATTTTCCATAGGTTTGATTTCTTCAAAGGAATATTAGTCACATTATCACTCGTAATTTTCCTGAAAAATAGAACACACAATATTCCATTCTAAACTATTTGAGGTCAATAAACGGACTTTTAAATTTAAAAAATAATCAGCATTACTAATTTCATACAATTAGATGAGCAGTGTTTCTAATATGACTGTTCAACATTGATCAAAGTAAACTTGACAAATAGAAATTGTCTAGGAATGAACTCTTTCTACAATATCTGAAAACTGATTAAAACTGGAACAGATTAAAAATATTTTTTTAAGACGTGTACCTATACTGGAAACATAACTTTGCATATCCTAGTTATTTTAGTCCAGGACAGGGAGCGGGTTCTAGAATATTTTAATGTAGACTCAATTATCACCCATAAAGTTTAAAAGTAATGTTCAGTACGCTACAGAGCCATAAATTCAACAAAAAGTGAATCATTACTTTATGTAAATGAACATGATAATTCGTAGTTGATGACTGTTATGATAATGAATATTATTTATTGTGCAAATTAAATGTCATGATAAATTAATGTTTTAGAGAAGTTACATTGAATGAAAATGGGAGATGGGATCGGGTCTCGAACCCGGGGTCCCCAGCTTGGCGCAATGTCACCTGAAGATGTGCTTGCTTTGCGGTGTCTGTTATCTGTTACCTTGGTGTGGTCAGTCGGTAATTAAGACATATGTGTAATATTGTACATTTCAATTACTTTTAACTATGACAGTTTTTATATTTTATTGTAGTATTTCTAAATGGGAAATATAGCGTGCTATTGAAGCTTATAAACAAGAAGTGATAGGAGTTAAGAGTTGGGTGGTAAGTCATTGTTAGTAGGTGGGCTGGTTAGCTGGGTTTACCAACAACTTGGCCCACGTGGAGGGGTTAGTAGAAGTAGCTAGTAACAGAGTTATTGATACTAAGAGGAGCAGGATAAAGGAAGGTAGGTTTGCTTTTCAGTAGTCACAGCTTTATGAACTGGGACATTAATGTGAAAAGCTACAAATTTTTTGGCATCAACCCGGGATGATTTGGTGATGAGCGACAACACTACCACCTGCGCCACTGCGGGGGCTTAACTATGACAGTTAAACATGTAACATTCTTTAAGTTGAGCATATTAGGAATCATTATTCTCTCGGTTCTCGGACCGGTTCTTGTATTTGAAAATCTAGCTCATTAGGTTCTGGAATCGGACATATATTTTGCTTCGGTCCGGGTTCCCGCTTTTAAACTTTTTTCAAACAAGAAATCATTTAAAGAAAGATTTCGAAAGTTAATTTCTTAAATCAAACCAGTCTTTAACTACTTTCGTACTCTCTTTAACAAAGATTAATAAAGAATTAAAATTTTCACCTCGACAATTGTACCGCGTATAATTGATTTCAGAAGCTAGTGTTGTTTCCGAAACAGACCGGAAGAAATTTCCCTAGATAAAATCAATATTATAAGTAGATAATGGTGTTGTGTTCGGTATTTAATTTAAATTAGAATGAAAATGGGAGACGAGACCGGGGATCGAACCCGGGACCTTGAGCTTCGAACCCCGGTCTCGTCTCCCATTTTCATTCGACGTAACATGTTTAATCTGTTACCTAGCGGTGAGGTTCACCGCAATCTAAGAGATTTCTATGTTTGATTAGAAACAAAGTTATAGTCAACCGAAAAATATTTATTTGCCAAAATGTCTTTCGACTGCTTATGCTGTCAGTGGCCTATATTTCTAGTTTCACAAACCTCGTTTTCATTCATAGAATCGATTTTCGACCACATAGCAGCCACCTTCAGTTTCTTTACACATAAAACACTGTATATTACTTTACGCTGTAACTGAAAAAAAAGGGAAAATCCATATTTAAACTCCAAACTGTTTTAATACTTTGTATCTGACTATTTTTCGCGGCACGTTTCCGTCAATTTTTTACAAATATTGTGAGTTATTCTTGGTAACTTAATTTTCAGGTCTAATTTGGTAATGCACATTCGTTGGAACAGCAAAGCAACTAAGAGAAATATAACACAAAAATGTTAAGTTCAGCAGCTAAACTGCATAACGAACATCGACTGGATAGGAGTTGTAACCTGTGACCAATCACAATGAACATGAATATAACTGTTGTCTTCAATGTTCGTTTACGGTATTACCATTTCAGTTATTTACCACTCCTCTAAAACTATATTTTCTTCAGTTGCGCCCGGTTTCACCTGATGAGCGAAATCATACTGTATGAGATTCTTTATTTGTTACTGAAATAGTAAAATTCAGAATTAATAGAATTCACCGCAAAGTCATTTTCCGCTGCTCACGGAATAAAACTAATATTACTTGCGCCTTGGAGATAAATAAACTGGCGTGTATCAAAAGCCTCGTGCATTATTCATCCTTTAGTTCCTTACTTCCGCAAAACTGTCTGCAATTACATAAAATACTATATACTTAGGTACTGTGTAGAACAGAGGTTATGAGAACCAAACAAGGACTCCCTTGGAATGTGCAAATTTCCTATTCTTAAGAAATCAAAACATTCTTCACGCTGATTCACCTCATGATTATCACCGTTGTTCAAGAAATATAGTTCCTGTAACGTTTTCTCTATATTATTTTGTAAGAGCAAATTAGTTGCTAAACAAAAAATGAAATTGCCTAAAGAAAAACAATATTTTGTATACAAGTATACACTTTGTATTCATATATTTCAAGTGAACAAATATTAGGAAGTTCGTTTTGCCACAAGAAAATGTTGAGTAATAACAGGAATTATGCATGTCTTGAGCATAGGATATACAAAATTTACGTGGGGTATCTCTTCCAGCAAACTGTCATGTCCCCTTCCCTTTCTTCTTTGAACTCTTTTCTACAACTGTTAACTACTTTTGAAATTATTTTTAAAATAACGCATGTTGAAGCTAAATAATTTCGTGAGCTGGAAAGAAAGTTTCGTCTTATTTCCTAGCGTGAAAATGTTATTGTTTTTCTTTGGAGTAGAACAAATATGAACAATTTTCGAGGTTCCAACAAACCAACATTAAACAATCGTTGAAGGTGCTTTCTTTTTAGTATAAACTTCTGAAAATGAAACAAATATACAGGGACTTAAGACGAACTGTTTATCAAGAAATACTTATTTTAATAAACTGTAAAAGAAATACTGTAAAATAATAGTTTTAATAAACTGATCTGCTGAAGAAAAAAAAACGTTGGAAATCGAACGAGAATAATATTTAGATACTGGTTTAATGTAATTTCTTTAGTAAGAAAAATAACACAATACATAATACTTCTTTAAATATCCATTAAACTTAATAATAGTGATGACGATGATGATGCTAATAATAATAATAATAATAATAATAGTAATAATAATGAGGATGAAGAAATACTGGCCATTTTTAAGTATTTACATCCGCAAACAAAGAATTCAAACAAAACTGCACGGGGTTGACACATCCGGTAGCAAAATATTGTAATTAAAATAGAATAATTCCATAATTGATCATAATTCCGCTCATGCATAGATCAGCATCTGCAACATTTCAAAGGATTATCCGCAAATCAAACTAACCGAATTAATTACTCGCCAAAACCAGACATTTGCCGTATAATTTCATGGTAATTTTAAATTACACATCACTTGGTCGCAGTCCCAAATCAAACAGCGTACCGAATCCAAACAGTCACCTCTTCCAACCCGTTGCGAACGGGCTTCCACAAAGACAAGACCTGACACTTTAAAGTGTTGACAACTTAACAGGGAGCTAATTGGCTTTCACTGGCGTGGAGTCTCCCCCTCGCGGACACCCGTTTCCCCTTCAACTCTCCCCACCCCACCCCCCGCAGTCCGGCATGCAGCTTCTAGGAACCGGTTGCTAAAACCCTCGCAAGGCACCCATATGCTCCGACCGTGGCGTGGACGCCGCTGCTGCCGCCGCCGCCGCCACAAACGCTTCCATATGACACCGGCCTCCTCCTTCCCCTCGACAGCACCCGCTCCTCCACGCCGCCGGGCGCCGCCACTCACCCTCCCCTCCCGCGTTGGCGTTAATCGCACGTTTCGTTAATTCCTCCCTCGATCCCTCGCCACCCCTCCATCCCCCACCCCTGCGCGCGGCCAGTGTTGTTGGTGTTATTTATTGCCAGCCGGTTTCACCCCCAACCTCGCGCTCGCATTCAATCGCGGCTATTAGTATGGGATCTGGCTAATGCATTTGATCTGGCGGCGGGGTGTGGGAGCGGGAGGGGGCGTATGAATTTTTCATGGCTTTCCGTCGCCCCGGGTGGCGCATCCCGGCGAGGGGAGGATGTACAGACTGCCACTGGCTGCTGCTGCTGCTGGTTGCACATTAGGCATTCGGCTCTGTTCGATTTTTTCGCTACTCTTGTTCTCCCCCGCCACCGCTCTCTCTCTCTAGTTGCCACTGCCGTCAACCCGTACGTAGCCTTCGGGACGCGGAGTTCTTACTTTTGAGATGAAATTCAACTCTTCCTCACTTTTTACGAACAATTCTTTTTCCCGAAGATAGAACTGTAAGATATTTATAAGATATGTTTGCACGTTTACTGGCAATACACGATTAAAACATATTTTAATGATTGATAGCCTTGATCTCAAACGTTTGTGATGTTCTAATTTAATAAAGTTCGTCCGAACAAATTACACGACGATTTGTAGTAAATATGGATGTAATGAGAAGTGCGCCAGAAGTAGTCTCAAATTACCACAATCTACATGATAAACAACAAAAAACACAATATAATAATACACGGAGACTCCAAAGACTTACTAACTTCATCAAGATTTCTAGGTATGAAGTATAAAAATCATTTATAAAATCTAGTTTCAAGGATGTTTCGGTTGTAACACTTGATTAGAGGTTAAGCAGATTTAAAAAAATAATATATATCAGCGTAAAAATTTTGAAAAATTATAATACATTATATATATATATATATATATATATATATATATATATATATATATATATATATATANGCAAGATAAAATTTCCATGTCTCAGTTTAAATAGCTGTGGCGTATGAAAAGTTCAACAACCGTCCTCAAAGTTAAAAAAGTTTGCGTCTAACAACCGCCCTCTGCGACTAACTACCGCAGTTGTAATACTCGGACACAGCAGTCTGGATCCTATGTAGACGCTGATCCTCCTATCTCAAATTCACGATTTTTCTAAGTGAGTAATCTCACACAATTACTCATTTCGGCCATCTAGATAGATAGTTTAACTCTCAACTTCCGAATACCTTCCACCTGGCCGGATCCGGTGAACCTGGTTCACGTTCCCCTTCAGCGTACGGACGGGAGTGGTGCAGTGGATAGCACACTTGCGGCAGGAGGTCCCGGTTCGAGTCCCGGTCCGTCGCAATTCTCACCTGGCTGTAATTTGTTCCGAGTTAATCTGATTTTCAAAACTAATTATTTAAAACTTGTGGAGAAATGAGTAAAATAAAAATTTTAAAGAATTTTAGAAATTGATATATTAAATATCATTACTGTGCATTTTGTACATTAGAAAACATATTTTGATAATTCATTAAATAGAAAATATCCGTTTGCACGGGTCTTCGCATCCATTTATTTTAGAACTGTTTAACAAAAAATTCTATCTAAATTTCCATTGGCCTACTGAAAAAATATTCCTTATTTCAATCACATCACTTCTCTCCATACATTTCGGTGGTAAAATTTCCGCACCCAGCAATTCGCTCAAAGAGACAACGAAATTGAAGAGATTCTGTCCCTTCGTATCCTTTTAAGTGGTTCTCTTCATCTTGTCAGTCGTCCAAGTTTCTCGAGAAGCAAGTTGACGAATTAGTAGTTCAGCGTACAGCGTTTAGCCTACATGCTGGCATCTGTGAAATAATTTTTCTGCTCCAAGAACTTTATGGAATACTTGATAGTAATATCACCTTCTCTTGGTGGTACTAATTTTAATGAAAGTATAAGTTTTTGTACACCTTTTCTTTGTAAATCACTATCGGTAAATGTAAGAAAAAAATCGAAACCAAATTTCGAAAAAATCTTTAAGTGAACCCTCCTTAGAATTTCCCTGCCGAATTTCAAACCTGTCGATCCATGGCTGACAACAAAAGAAAATGCATAAATTTAGAAAAATAAAATCTGCAATTTTTAGAGATTTCCTTACATGAGTAGAAGAACAAAAAAAATAATTAATTTGTCCCACACCAAATGCATAAACTATCATTTATGGAGTGGATTTATGTTTGATAATTGCACAAATAAAACCTATTTTTTTGAATCATTTTTAATACCTTCCACGGATTGTCGGAAGAGCCTTCCCACTACACTAACAGCAGCCTTCGGTTCTGACATTGATCAACAGAAGAATCGCAGCGTTCTGCTTTTAATCAACTGACGACTCTCTCTATCAAGTAAACCTGAATATAATGTCACTTGAAATCCACTCATCTCGGAAACAAATACATTGTGCTCCAATGGAAGAAAACAAGAAAAGAGGGGAAAGATGGAATGAAAATAGCGAAAGCAAGCCAATTCTTTATCTTCAGCATTTTGCTGTATTAATATAGAGTTAGATAAAATATGTCACGTAGTTGTTCCGAGATAGATCGTACAGTTTACATACAAGACACGTAGTTACGAAGTCGTATTATTAAGTATATGTATTTCATGATTTGTTACAATATGTTTACGCTATTAAGCCCGTTCTTTCACTGAACATTTGGGAGTGAAGGATTGAGATGGAGAGAGGTAGGGAAGCCGGGGAATGCAAGGTACCGAACCGACATTTGTATAGGTTGGGCGGGTGAAACCTCCAACTGAAAACCTCATCCACTACGGCTGCATGGGAGACAGAACACGTGCTCTCACACTCAGCACTACGCGTGAGGTGAAGACGCTACGGATACCCCTCAGATGTAGGTTAGTAGATTTAGAAGTTAACCAGAAAATGAGAGAATTGCATTTGCCACCCTCAGTATTTTAATGTTGTATTGTAGAAAATTACTATTTGTATAATGCTGATGATACGAATAAAATGGTAGTTCAATGCGTTCTGGAGAGACGTTGTTTTGTTGGAATCGTGTGCAAATACCTGACCAGTCTCATAAACAATTAGAGAACTCATGATCAAAATCGAAAATTAAAGATATTGAATACGTCATTCCTAACACTAGTGTTCTTCTGATTTACGTCGAATAAGTGGTTTAAGATTCTTGCCATATTTTAGGGCAAAAGCCTGAGTAAAAGGACTTTTACAACTCCGTTAATGGTGGCCCTCCTGGGGAACACCACCTTTAACGTTGCACTATCCGAGCGGGTGGCGAGGATTTACGAGCATCAATGAAACGGCATGCCGGCGGCAGAGTAGCTACTGATAGGGTCCCCCAAGCTGGACAGGCCTCTGCCGAGGTACCACACAAAGTATGTTCCACAACACACTTCATTCCCCAACCATTCCCACTTCCTTTACAGGAGGAAGAGAAATTCCAAAAAGATTGAGGAAAGAGACCCTGATAGAAAATCACGCTCAGCTGGGAAGCGGCGAGGGCGTAGCCTGTCTGGCAAAGTGACGTAGGGCCCCTCTCACTCGCATTTATCTATTCGATTGAAAGTCAATACAAAAGCCTCGGAACAAGGACACGGATATCTAGACGACCGCTCTATGGAACGAAAATGCGACTTTGGTTATGGAACATTACATCACTGGAAAAGATGAAATGGTGGACGAGTATATATTTAACATTTTGGGAGTCAGTGAAACTAAAAATCAACTAAAAGGAGAGATGAACTTAGACAGAGGATACATTCTGAGATACAGTGGAGAAAAAAATCATGAAAAAAAAAGAAGAAGGTGTAGGAATTTTTGTTAACGATTGAAATCCGAGAGTGGTGCACTGACAACCCGTGAACTCACGAATAATCCAATTTTATATTCCGTTAGAGGAAAAGGTGACTCTCATAGCCATTTTCGTACATGCTGAAGATAAAATATTATGGAAAAATAAAATTTTTACTCCACTCTCCAAAGGACCGAGGAAAAGGTCATAGAATCAAATAAACAAGAGGTGGTTATCGGAGACTGAAAGAGCAGAATAGCTAAAATGCCAGAAAAGGAAAGGATTCGTTAGGAAAATATATCGATAAATCATATAATGATAATGGAAAACGAATGCTAGAGTTGTGTGTCGATAATCAACTACTGTTAGGAAACGCTTGCTACCGACACAAGAAAATACACATATTCATTTGAAACCGTAGATAAGTAAAACGATGATAAAATCCAGTAAAATATCTTCTAGACTCCACTTTCATTAAAATCTTCGTATATGCAGCACTAGGCGGTAGAGTATTTAGAAGTACCGAACCGTGTATTGAACACAAATCAGTTGAGAAGAAAGTTCGCACTATAATACCCTCTGTGGAGCGTACCAAGACAATTGAGAAAATTAAAAATCGAAGAAGTAAGAGTTGACGACAGTTGAAGAAGAAGCAGGACAATTTACCTTTTGGCAGAATAGGTTGTAGCCTCGAGTACGAGGGCGTAATAGTTATTTCTCGTGTATTTAATGAGTACGGAGAAAAAGTTTTAATAATATTGATTATAAAACGAAAATGAATTAAGTTAATGACAATCGAGTGAGACGTGTCTCCTAGCAGTGTTGGCCATCGTCTGAGACATGGAAAGTGAGAGGAATCATTGATACGCATTCCAAAAATAGTTGATACAATTTGGATAAAAACCCGATTTAATAAGAATTTGTTAAAATTAACATTCATTTAGCAGGCGGAACAATATACTCTAGTGAGCTTGAACCCCTAAGTAGGATTCTGAAAAGAAGGGAGACGAAAAAGTATTAAGGGCCAATCTACGAAAACACGATGCAAACACTCGAAATATACAAGTAAAATGGAAGCTCATCAAGAAGATATTAGAGCAGCAATGAAAATATGTTCAAAAATGACTGGAATCACCAAGTTGAAGAGAACGAAGTTGCGAAATGAAATGGCGTAACATTGGGTCAAAATGAAGAAGGTTTATAGTGAGTACCTAGGATGAAGATCGTAAGAAAACTGACAAAAACTCACTACGCTCCTTGGTCATTACTTTTCTCATGTATCAAGAAATTAACAAAACAAAAAGTGAACCCAAAAGTGGGCTCATGGTAGATTCTTTCACTCTCATGGTTATGAATTGTGAATATCACGGCAGGTTTCACTAAACTGATATTTCAATATGAAGAAAATTGATTCACATTTTAAAATACCTAGGCCAAGGGTGTACGATTCATGTTTTTCAAAAATACGCATTTTTTACCCCAATTGTGACCTACTGGATGCAACTGAAGACATGACAATACATATCACTAAATTAATGTTTGACGTCTCACAAAACGCAACTTTGAAACGCTTTTCTTTCTCTTTCTTCATGTAAACAATTTCTTTTGAGCTTTATATTAATTTTGACATTAAAATAGTTTTTGTATCACTACAACAATTTTATGGTACTTAGCATGCAATACAGGTGGGCAAAATAAAACTGGCCGAAAAAGAATTGTAATTATCACACGGTACTGACCCTCGTTAATGAACTGGAGAACAGCTCTTTACTGAATATACTGGACGTCGATGCTGTCACCGGTTACCGTCACATGCCTGTGCAGGCTCTATTCCGAGTACTTTGCTATGTCACTTCGTTTCTATGAGACAGGTGCAGACGTATTTATTAAGGAGTTGAATGTAACACAAAATGTGGCTCAAAGCGTGTTCATTGTCGAATGTTATGCGAAGCACTACTCATGAAAAACGATTGCGGAACTGTTAGCTGAAGAGTTTGAGAATGAAAGTGTTCTGGTAAAATCTCCAACAAATCTGAAAAGCAAAACATATACTCAAAGTCACGGTACTTTGCCTAAAATTATTCAATATGGCTGCCTTAAACAAATTGCCAACCTACGAAACAAATCCTTGAAACTCGCTTGCGTGCAGGCAACGGTCCACAATGTCATTCTCAACAGCTGATATTGTGAGGTTAACGCGTCCCGCTACATCTCACTAGAAAAATTTCAGGAAAAGCATGATCACAAAGAAATTAAGTAATATCCAAATAAGTATTAATAGTATACACAAAAGCGACTATTTTCTGTAAAGAAATACAAGTTAATAACACTACAAATAACAAGGTAATATTCGTTCCTCACGCTCGATGCAGAAAGAGCAGAACAGCGCCAAGAGCAAGTGAAGTGAATTGGGGTCAGAGGTTGACAATGGATGCAAGTTCGAATGTCTTGCCAACAGAACGCGAGATCATTACTCTTATGGACGATGGCGAAGTAAAAGCGTTGGCTACTTTGAGTACAGGTTCTATACCAACATCAAGCCAGTTAGACTGACAATAAATAGATAAATATATAAATAATTTATTGTCAAGAGAGTGGTTACAAACTACGTATGACCACATTGAGGACAATAAAGTAATTTACTGCAACTAATATACGATAAAGTAATAAACCGTGCGTTTCCGCTCATGATTTTCTTTTGTTATGTTGAATTTCATGAGGCTACATAAGATGACTGAGTATAGTGGCTAAGTGGTGCGAAACGGACTCTCTAGCGAACAACTACCGAAACCATCCGAAAAGAGTTCGAATCCCAGAAAACATTGCTGAAGTGAATGAAAACCTTGACAAAGTCTGACGAAATCTCAATGCCGGTTATCTGTGAAAGTGGGAATTAACACATGGAGTCGAATCTTTTAAAAAAGGTCCTGCATCTTTATCCTTACAAATTTACTGTTGTGCACCGTTTAAGCCTCCAGACAAACTTTCCAGTGTTGAGTCATGCCGGTGGTTTCTGATTAATGAGAAATCAGGACTTTTGTTTTCTTTGTTTTTCACTGTTTCAGATGAGGTCTGCTTCAGCCTATCAGAGTATGTGAACTCACAGAATCTGCGCCACTGTATATCACCAAATCCCCATGAGTACAGTGAACAACTGTTGCATAGTATCAAGATCGGTGTTTGATGCGCAATGTCTCGTTTCCGCATAATAATACGATTCTTTCACTGAACTGTTAATGCTGACCGTTAAGTTTAATCCCTTTGTGGATCCAGTCACAGAAAATGAACAACTGTATGGATATTTTCAGCAAGACGGAGAAACAACACACATCGTCTTGAGAATCTTGTCACTGCATTCGGCGAGGAGAGGAGAGCCAGCAGTGGTAGTTAAAAATTTACTGCCACCTCGATGGCCTGATGTCTTTTCCAGTGATTTTTACCTGTGAGGCAAATTTAAGGGTCAGCTGTACTCAAATAATCTTCAAACTCTGGAAGAGCTACAGCAGAACATTGGAAACACTATTGCTATCCCTCAAGCAGATCTGCTACGCACGCATGTCTCACAGTTTGATAAATCGAGCACAGCGCTGCATCGACGTCAAAAGTGGCCATTTCCAGCATTTTCCGTGATAAGCAATTTTCCTTTTCATTAACAAGAATCAATTCCTTGACAGTCTTATAAATATTATCCAGACCAGTTTCATTTCGCCCAACCTGTAGAAGAGTGAACAGGAATGTATAAATTTCTGTTAAAAGGTATCTTTAACATGTCTTTTCAGAACTTGTTCGATCGTTTATTTAATCCACAGAATAATGTTTCTACATATAAATATTGATTTCATTAGAAATCGATTTTGACTCTCCTATCAAAAAGTTTTCAATCCAAAGTTTCCATAACTACATTTCCCTGTTCACTCATTCTTGAGAGATGAAATTTTTCTCTTTTCCCTCATTACTTTACTTTATTTTGAAAACACGCTTTTACAGACTGGAAGTGTCAATATGGGGAAATTATGAAATATCGTGAGATAAAACAAGTCATAAAATCAAAGAAGGCCTTTGAATATTGCAGGTGTGTCTTTGGCTGATCATAATCGATTAAAATCAAGTAAAACAACGATCATTCATTTAGGAATAGGAAGTAAAGAAGAAAATCGTACAGATTGCTGAACTGGGGCGTGAGTCATCATAAGGGTCCGTGTCACAAAGCCACCTGTTGCTTGTTCGAATCACGTGTAAGGCATGACAGTTAGCGAGATTTCATCGTTTATTTAATTATTGCATTAATGTTCACACAACCCAACATCTCTCCTACCCAATTCCCTATCCCACGTCAAGGTTAGGTGGAAGAGCGGGCAAATGGCCCGAACCTCGCCAAAAGACATGTGATAAATAAATAAGATTTATTCCGTGCCTTGTATGGGAATTCACTTGCAAGAAAAACTTACCAAAACAGTTTTAAAAAAGCTTAATAAAGAAAGTCAATGTGTCTACATTTAGTAATTTACAGCAGATACAAAAAACTGCATAAAACCTGGTAAATGAAAATTGAAGACGTTGCTGTCCTGCAAAATCGTAATCGTTGAAAAAAGAAAGTGTTGGACTGAAAATTAGGAAACGTGGACATGTTGCCCTTCTGTAGTACATGTAAAATATTTAGTAGATTAAACTATGATTCAAAGTCGCTTTATTTTATACGAGGAGCTGACAAATATGAAACATAATTTTAATAGAGCATTAAATATATTATCCACCCTACCATATTCACGTTATTTCCTCAATTTCGGTTTCTGAATCTGATAGTCCTCTTGCCTTATACGGTACGCAATGCCACGCCACACCATGTATGTGCCTCTCAGAAAACCAAAACTTTGTGAGTTACCCCAACATCGCCCCTCTGCATATTTGTATGGGATAAACATATTTATGCTTTCAGGCATCTCTCGTGTTGACCTACCAAATATAAAAACTTGTACGATTGTAGCCTTCATACAACAACGTATTTCTTGTATAACTTTACCGAGCGCAGAAACCTCGACCAACCAGTCAACCTGCACGGCAATATTTAACTTTTCAAAAGTACTAAAAAAGATGCTTTAGTACGAAAACTACACGTATGGTCCGATTACACATTGTACAACGAAAGAAATCGTATTTGATGACGATTTTGACCCACTTACATCCACCCCAATCGGAAGAGTTTTGTTTCCGATATTTGTCGTATACCGAAAGTACTTTGTATCGGATTGGTATCGGCTGATAATTATCGATATGAAGACAGAGATGATTTCAATAACTAGGATTGTTCATCATATAAGATCAATCAGATTCACGTGTCAAAATAATTGAAATAGTTATAACTTAGGAATAAACGTCCGATACCGAATGTACTTTGTATCGGCAGATAAGAATCAATTGGAATTATATGAAGGTGTTTTTAATTGATAGGATTGTTACTCGTAGTGTTTCAATCAGATCCATTTGTCAGAAAGAATGAAATACTGGTTTTACAAAAAAATCTTATTTTCGATTACCTTGATGATTGCCCTTTATGTGCTTCAATAAATTTGTGTTTCCTGAAAATTTTAAGTGCATGAAGCACAATATGCTTCTTGCCTCGTTGTTATTTAACTTTTCATAAAATTTCAATGCGGCACTCATTTTGTTGGAAGTTTTGTTAAACCATTAATTATGATGAACGATACAATAGTGATTTCACCCGCTGCTAACTGTGGGGAGTCGGGGAAACAACGCGTGTTATTAAAAGGGACACACTTGTTGACGCGGATCTGAGATCTCTACTGCTTCTTGCGCGACCCTGACGCCTGCCGAGGTTACAAGTGTCAATAGATGAGTATATTGAGAGACGCGCGGAAGACTGTGGGTGATTTCTCGCACGGTGCTTTCCTTGAATTTCTACGGACTTTTGATAAATCACCATCACTGCCAACTTTACTCGTGGGCTGGAATTCTGGTTTTAACATATTTTTTTTCGAATTTTTTTAATGTATATTTCTTTCTTTTTAAATGTATAGCGCAAAGTATCGGGAATCGAAACCAAAAGTATCGATACCTACTCGATACCAGAACCCTGAGTATCGAGTATTCAGTATCGAGTATCGAAACCTAAAGTGTCGATACTAACTCGGTATCGATACTTACGTTCGAACCCTAGTGAGGAGAAGTGGAGGCTAGCAGAGGCATACGTACACTTAACAGAGGATTCGACTTCCCAAGGAGACGTTTCTTTAATTTATTGTATTAAAAATCTTCCATGTTAGTTTATTTTTTCAGTATATTATGACTAATACAGTTGGGTCCCAGCGGGCCGCAAGGCCTGGCCGTGGACCGCAGATTGCCAACGCTTGCTCTACACGAAAGTACAAATCTCATAAATGGTTATGATGAAATCTTATGATGCACTTTATAACAAATAAAGCACTAACATAAGACCTTGCCGGGGACAAGGTCATTCACGTAAATTGCCTGGCGATGGTACACTAAGCCTCTATACCACATTTTGTACTTATTGTGTACACTACAACACTGGTGCGATGATGGAAAAAAATTACGGTAGCTCCCGAACTAAAAACAGTTCAGTGGCACCAACCACACATAATTAAATGCAAAAAACAAGAAGATTAATGTAGAAAGAGAATATTAGAAGGGGTGGTGCGATGATCTTCGTCAAGCTATGCATAGGTATGATGAAGTTTCGGTGAATATCGATCAAGAACTTCATGTGACTGGGAATATGTCATAAAATGATACAAAACTAAGGCGAAAATCATCACGAAGACTTTTTTAAAGTAATGCAAGCAAAGTCAAGTGAAGTCTTCCCATAATGAATTCAAATAAGTTCACTTAAACTTTTATTTTATATTAGACAGCTCAAGAAAAACTTTCACCACTTGATTTCACATTTTGCTATTCCACCCACTTTTACCTCACATGTATTTAGCTACATGAAAATACTTTAATATAACCTACTGAATTATATCGATAAAAGTTTGGTCTAAAATTGAAATGGCAAAAAATGTTTGACTGATGTTTTCAGGGATCCTAACAAACTTTCTAAACACTATACTATTCTCCACGATTAATCGAAACGCACGAATATACTGAAAACTGCTCCAAAAATCTTGGAGTGGACTTGTTAAGTTTTTCCTGAATCATGCCATCTCACAAACATAGCGCGGTTTCTATTAACATATGTATAGTTTTAATATATTCATTTGTCGATTTGTATAGACATCCGCGAAGGGAGTTGCTCCTGGGGGAGGGGATTAAGGGGGTCCGCAGCGGTAAAACTGTTTTAAGGTCTTTAATGTGCATCCTTTTCTTTAATTTCTACAAAGGGGTCATTCATATCACATCTATCAATGGTGACCGCTACCAAAATTTCTTAATTTTTTATTGTTTTATCCTTCGTTCTGCAGTATTTCGAGAGTTGAAAATCGGTATTTGTTTATATTTTAGATGCTCCGTTTCTCTGGAGGCGGCGATTTTATGGGCACATGTAGCAACACCGTATTTTTTTTTAGGTTTACGATAACCTCTAAAGCTCTCTTGATCTGTAACACATTACGTTAAAACAGAAACTACATGAAATGGTATAAATTATACTAAAATATTGTTCATGTATTATTTAGGCTACATTATTTTACGTATCTCAAAAAGACTATCAAATTTTGATATTTTTAACTCAGAATTTTTAATCTTTAAGATAAAATATTTTGTAGTAAAAGCCAATTCTCACTTTCAAGATTATTTACGGATAATGATTCAAAATAATACAATTTTCTAACTAAGTTTGCAAGCTGAGTCATATCCCTATTTCTTATAAATGATCAAAAGTTGCGTTTTATTAAACGGGAAGACCTGAAATATCTGAGACTGGTAGTGCTTCAAAATACCTAACATTCACTGAAAAACTCTGACATGTGAGATAACTTTCCGTCAGATTAAATTGGCGACGAGCCGGGAATCGAACCCGAGACCATCCAGACCTAACACTAGAAGACCTGAGACACATCCCCATACTGGAGATAAGTGAACCAGGCAGCACCCATTGCTGTGTGCGCTTAAGTACCGGTTTCACACGTACCTACATATCAAGGTGTGTTAGACATTTCTTCCGTGTACCTACACGTGGAGAAGACATGTGATAACTTTCAGTCAGATGATTCCCGGCTCGTGAAACCGGTATTTAAGCGCACACAGTATTGTGTGCCGTCTGGGTCACGTACCTCCAGTATGGGGATGTCTCTCAGGTCTTCCCGGGATAGGTCTGAACGGAAATGGTGTACAGTTGTGGAAGGCGAACAGGTGGTGTAGTGATTAACACTCCTGGGATCAATTCCCGACTCGTCGCCATTTTCATCCGACCGAAAGTTATCACACGTCTTCTTGAGGTGAAGGTACGTGGAAGAAATATATGCATAACCCACCTTAACACATAGGTAAGTGTGCTATAGAAAAAGTCATCTTACTTTTCTTTGAGAAATTCAACTTAAGAAAAAAGAATGAACGGAAATGCACTGTGTTCATCAGTTTATTGTGTATTAGATGCAGTTAATTACTATTATCCTCAATGTGGTCATGCGCAGTTTGTAACNNAGTCTAACTGGCTTGATGTTGGTATAAAACCTGTACTCAATGTAGCCAACGTTTTTACTTCGCCTTCGTCCACAAGAGTAATGATAAGGGTACCTCGCGTTCTGTTGGCAAGGTATTCGAAATTGAATTCATAGCCAACCTCTGACAACAATCAATTCACTTGCTCTTGTGGCGTTGTTCTCTCCTTTCTGCATCGAGCATTTGGAATGAATATTACCTTGTCATTGTTTGTAGTATTGTTAATTTGCATTTCTTTACAGAAAATAGTCGCTTTCGTGACTACTATTAATATTTATTTGGATATTACTTAAATTCTTTGTGACCACGCTTTTCAGCATTTTATCATAGACACAGCTTAATTATATTTTATGATTCTTTTTTCAGTGATATTTTGAGTTTGCATCAATCTCGTTTTATCTTGAAAGGGTGAATTTCTATTATTTTATCGCTCGGAATAATAAGTGGTAGTTTCCTGTATTAAATAAGTTCGCCTTTAATTAATAGATGGCCACTAAACGTAGCCTTGATGAAGGATCGAAGATTACTGTACTAAGGGAATCCAGCAGTGCATAATCAATGCGTTGGTCAGCTACCGGATTGTAGAATAAATGTTCAGAACTATTTTCACTCAAGATTTTATTGTACCTTCATTCAATCAAAAATTAATTGTCCCACAATCTTTCCTAAACATTTGTGTTAGTAATTAATTCGATTTATTTAAATTTTCCGTAAGTTACCAGAAAAAACTTGAGAGTAAATTCAGGGTACATGATTTTGAGTAGTAGGGTTTCTTATTTCTTCTTTAATAATGCTCACTCTATTGAATACTGTTTTGGCGAATTACTTCGATTTGCCTCGTAAGTGAAAGACGCTTTAAGCTCACATTATCAGCTGATGTGAATGACATTGTGGACCGTCTCCTGCACGCGAGTGAATTTCAAGGATTTGTTTCGTAGAGGTTGGCAATTAGTGTAAGGCAGACATTGAATAATTTTAGGGAAACTAACGTGTGACTTCGAGCATACTTAAACGCACACAGCATTGTGTGCCACCTGGTTCATTTATATCTTGCATGGGGATGTGTCCTGTCTTCCGGGGTTATGTCTGGATGGGTTTTTTGTAGGGCTTTAGGGCTCGTCAAGGTCATTAGAGCCCTTTTTCTGGATTGAAATGGTGAACAGTTGTGGAAAGCAAATGGGTGGTGTAATGGTTAACACCCCTGCGATCAATGCAAGGGTCCCGGATTCGATTCCCGGAACGTAGCAATTTTCATCCAACCCGAAGTATCACATATCTTCTCCACAATCTTCACGTAAATGTAATAAGTCATAAAAGTTCGATCACCTAGACCTGGCTTCACGTTTTCAAAAAGGGTAAAATAACTATCAACCAAATGAGGCTAAAATTGTGATTCATAATTCAAAAGTTCATTCATTATTTTCATGTAAAACAGTTGTTGTACTCTGTGAAACTTATTATGTAGGAATGAAGATGTAAAAAGTTGACTTCTCTCATAGCATAATGTATCTCAAATATTGAAGTTGGTGACACGATCTACATTACGAGGTACCTTCCAGCGTCCTAAAAGATTAGTTGAGCCCTCTCTGGAATTATCTCGGTTTTGGAACGAATTCTTTTCGTATTCCAAAACTTGACTCCATTTTTAAAAACCAAAAAATATTTTATTTCGAAAAAATCATCACATCAGTGAAAATTTTCCTTCGATAGGGTCTCAACTACTGTTGTCCTAAATAGTCTACATGATTAAAGAGCGTTCCAAACTAAAAATATTACCAATATTAGCAAAAAACTGATATAACAAAAACCTTTAAAATTAGTTCATAATACGTAAATTACTATACATTATGGTAACATGTTGCGTAGCGCCATGGAAAAGTACTATTCTTAATTATCTACTTTAATTTATGTCCACTAAAGTAACCGACATCTCTTGATAGATATCTACCAAACAAGCGTGAAGCTGCTCGGAAGAAACCGCACTTTCTTAAAAATCTTTTTCATTGCAGCATTATGACAAGGTTCGTTATGAAAAACTTCCACAACTTCAGAATTTTATGAATTCGTTCATATACTCTAGAATATATGTTAACAAATAAGCAGTTTTATATTCCGCGTATTATTGATTTCGTGAATAAGGAGTAAATATCGATAGAAGCTAACTAAGTTTTACTTGCATTTTCATTCGATAGGCTTTAAGGTATCATTACTAAGAAATTAGTTTCGAAGAAAAGCAGGAAAATACAACTCTTGGATTATATTTCTGAGCTTGGTATCATTTCTACGTTATCAATGATCCGGAGTCGCAAAGTGCGTTTACTCGGTTCGTTTACTCGGTTTATTTATTGATTGATTGATTTATTGATTGATTTATTTATTGATTCATTCATTTATTGATTCATTCATTTATTGATTCATTCATTTATTGATTCATTCATTTATTGATTCATTCATTTATTGATTCATTCATTTATTGATTCATTCATTTATTGATTTATTTTTCAATTTTACCAAGTATTCTCTACAACTCGGATCTTCCAACAGTTTACTGATTCAAGCGCTACAAAGTGAAACCACGAATGTAGTATACACAGAAGTTATTTATGTGCCACAATTTGAATTGTCTGACTCAGAAAAAAAAATTATCTTATTATGGAAGGAGAAAATGTATGATTAATTTCTCAACATGAAAACCAATTTTTGTGTAACACAGATAAAAAGTAAGATCCCCATTTATTTGAAAATTGGTTTTAATGAAAGATAAATTTCTTTTAACGCTAAGATTTCTCTAAAAGCACCCAGTACTTTCTTAAAAATAATAGCAAAGTCCGATTTTTACCTCCTCGCTGACTCTCCTCAAAAACCAACCTATAAATTTAAACGAAGTAAATAATACTGAATCAAATAATACTTCCTTTACATTTGTAGGACGAATAGTCGACAAAGTTCGATAAAGATGTTTGATATCACGTATCTTAAATTAATATAAATAGCTCCACTATATCTACTATCCACCAAATCATTTTTAAGGCCTATTACACTGGGTGGCACTGGAGGTACAGAGGGAACTGGAGTATCCCGCGCCCCGTCCAAGATCCTCCCGGAAATTTTTTTTTTTTTTTATATTACCATGATTTCAATTTACAGAATTTATTAAAAATTCTCTCGAATACAAAAGTACAAAACTTTTGATATTAGGTTAGAAAGAAAAAGGATTTGGAATTGTCTGCAATGTGACTAAAATGAAAATAACACAGCTACTAACTGTTAAATGACGAAATTTTGCCGTAACATTTGGCTATCTACAAGTGGCCTTCAGTCAAAATATTACAATTTGCTCATTTTGCTTTTTATTAGTGATGGCACACACTCGTGTTACAAGGTACTATTTAGGCTCGTCTATAGTGGAGGTACACGTAACATAGACTTAAGAGATACGCAAGGCACAGACGTAGGACTCAAGGCTGGCAGAGCTTGAGTGTCCACAGTGAACCTAGAGTGAGCTTATGTTTAGCCAATCAGATATCAATACGATAGAAATTCCTTGAGGGTCTGTGTGCGATCGTAGAAAATAAGGGGAAATCCGTCTTAGTTGTTTGTTTTGCGTCGTTTTGTTCACTAGCGTTTATCCATTAGTGTGACTTACATCTTTTGACTCTGCTTCCATATCTGACTATTCTCATGGATTTCAGACAATTTATTGGTACTTATTACTTTTCATATTATTCATTAACCTCAATTCATTTCACGTTCATGAAATGAAAAAGAAAGAAATAATTCTATCACAAAAAAGCAATTGAATCCTAAACAAACACTCACTCAAAACATTTTAAATATAAAATACACAAACCTCAGATTCTAACATTAAATAAAATAATGAAATATAAACTGAAAAACGTGGAAAAAAATTAAATATGAAAGGAATTCGCAGTGAACTAAACCAGATGAAAATATTAAAAAGTAATTTTAACATGACTAAGACAGTACGAAACTGACTAAAACTTACTTATTAACCTCTAAATTTAATATATGGAAATCTAAATAACCATCTAAAACACTCACCATCACGAAAAACTCTACGCGAAATACCTACGAGCAACTCTAACCTCAAAATACCGACACCACTGTGTTGCTGAGACCGCGTCGCAAGTGCAAGATATATAGAAGCAAGGTTATGGAAGCGTGGTTGTCCAGATCTCTGGTTTGCTGAACGTAAAACCTTCCTTTCACGTCGGAGTTGGACCAACTTGAGTTGGTGGGTTTCTTACGTTCCATGACCCGAAGTGAGTTACCTTACGTATAACTTACGTACTTCTTGCGTTACGTTTACGTCCATTGTAGACGAACCTTTAAATCCGCACTGGTGGCACTAGTTCC
Organism: Laupala kohalensis; assembly: GCA_002313205.1. Lineage (NCBI taxonomy): Eukaryota > Metazoa > Arthropoda > Insecta > Orthoptera > Trigonidiidae > Laupala > Laupala kohalensis. The sequence continues at coordinate 91,613 of NNCF01134622.1, forward strand.
ACCTACTTTATAGTTTAAAGTATGCTCGGCTAACCACTACATCAAAACGAGCCTAAATTTGACTCTTGACTCATGCAAACATATATGATAGTTAGTGAAATTTATTGATAATGAAATACATTGGAGGGACTACATCTAACATGAGAAAATCAAATGACTGTATCCGTAGGACAAACTTGAAAACATAACAAAAGCAATGAAACCGCGTGATTTTATTCCAAATGAATAAAAAAATATTTTTATGTTACTCCTACCTTATTTATTCCTTTATTAATGTGATGTAGCAATGATAACTGCAACGATGTAACAAACTGCTCACATATGCATTTAATTAAATATGAAATAAATTTCAACAGGTTTATCGCTAGAGTTGAAAAGGGAATGGACGCGACGTTCACCTTCCAATGGTCGCGCTCTGAATGACTCATGCAAGACTCATCACTTATATGCAAAGAATGTGTGCCGCGAGCTCACATGTCTGCGTCATCAGCTTCCAGTTTTCTGTCGCAGATTTAAATGTTATTATTCTGCCTGCTTTGCCTGTTGTTGTTCTCTCTCTATTATCCAAATTTCATGAAGACAGGATATCCGGACGAGAAAAGTGTAAGGGATTCGCAATATTTATCGCCTCCGGCATCACTTAAGTTCCGAAGTTACCAGAAATCGGTAGCTTAAACGTCATAGTACGTTCTACCATGTGTACAAGCAATTATCTCTTATCCGAGGAAGAAATACGTCGCGAGGTTAGCAACGTGTAGAACCGCCATCAACAAAATCACAAATTCTGGACAAAAATCGCAGATTTTGGAGCATAAACTCTGCACATTACTGTGACAAAGTACTAATTATCCAACATAGTAATAAAATAAATTTAACTTCTTGTGACGGAATATGTTTATTCATTTATTTATTGAATAATAAAGAAGTGCTTACAAAGTTATGAACACTAATTTTAAACAAAATAAAATAGATATATCTAGCACTTTATTGGCAATAAAAATAAATTGACAACTCTACTAAGGAACGAACGTTTTATCACCTTGGTGATAATTGGGTAAAACTATAAATGGGTAATCGGTGAATTTCGAGCGACCTGTGAATAATCGGAGGCGCGCGATAATTATCCCTCCCCTACGGTTTAGATCCAATTACATCACGAAAAATTACAATAGAAATAGCTTTACATAATACAATGACACATGTATTCTACTTTTAAGAACATGTCTTGAGTCTTCTCTACGATATCCCGAGTGTTCATGAAATTTTCATAACATTCAAAGCGTCAAGAATGAACATCATATATCTAAAACAGAGTTTTCAAACAAGTTCTTTACATACTTAAGTTAACGTTTCAGTATGTGACATTGTGTTGAACGGATAACTCCGAGGTAAAAATCCAAAAAACAGATGTACGAAAATATACTTGAAGGTCAGATATTTACAATTTCACATTAACATTTAATGTACGTTTAGGAATGAAAACCCCGTCAGTGATGACACGACTCGCAAATATTCCTTTTCTTTCTTTCCAGATAAAGATAACAACACCCGGAGTATCTAACTTGGAGATGTGGTTCCCTCATACTGTCGATCTCAGCAGAAACATTCCTGGTCCTTCACTGACACAAAGCAACGATAAAAGAAATCAAGAGAATGATTTCACTTAAGCATGGTTAAAAACGACTGAAGTATTTTACTCAATAATATAAGTTGAATTCCAATGAAATACACAAGAAAAATTTCCACAGTTGTTATTGTACTCGAAGGTTATTAGCTTTCCGAGTTAAGGGATAAGAGGAAAAGAAATGAGGCTTTATTTTCATTTACCATTCGTCTCTTTTACGATATACTTTGTGCAATATATGCGAAAATGTGGTACGCAAAAAGTTCTGATCCATTAAATTATGACGGACTCTACGAAAAAGCGAATACTTAAGAAATCTTCATTACGTGAATATTCATAAATATTTTCAGATTGGTGTAGCAAAAGTGTGGCAACAAACATATAAACTGACAGATGCACCCAGGAAGACGGACAGTTGTCCACGGCCGCGATGAAAGGAATGTCCCATAATAGAAGGCACATTCTCGAGGAACTAGCTTCTAAATTATATAAAAAAATATCTTATTTATTAATTTTCATGTATTTAATAATTCGTCGATATGGAAATAATAATCAAATTATTTTGTTGTTTTTTTTTGGGGGGGGGGATGTGTGCCATGTCAACAAATGGCAGCCCCGTGGATTTTCTCCGAGTCTCAAGGGTAACGAAGAATTTGTCCATCATGAGAGGACGCGGTCCCGATTGTTCATCATCACTACTATGTTAAACGCTGTTAAAAGCCATTCAGATATCCCGAAGAAAAACTGAACATTAGTTACATTTCAAGGCTTTTGGCCCTGAAATAAGCAGATCATAGAAGACCCTAAATGTACGATCAACCACGCTATTCAAACCTCTCGATGCCTTTAGTGCGCCTTAGTTTCCAGAATCGTTTTTTCAGGAGTTGCCCTGTGATATGGAGGCTAAGTACGATCCGAAAAAAACTTTTTCCGTAATTAGCTAAGCCTTGATTCCGCTGCGCGTGTGCACGTTGGTTTGCTCGAGATTCGAACTTCGATAGGAGGCGCGTCGGTGACTTGGGGAAAGATAATATACATAACGAGTCACATTTAACACCGAAACATAATTCGTTGTGGCTGCCGGGAAAAGTAAAATACATATTTCCAACTTCTACTATTCCTAGAAGTGCTATAGTGATCGGAAAACCACCGAAACTGCGATATGGAACGCTGAAAACGTTAGCTGCAAATCCGAGCGAATTTTTTCGTAAAAACTATTTACGTAGTAAATGGCACGGTTGAAATACATCAGTATAAACCCGTGCATACCTTGGTATTAATGAGTTTGGAGAGAATTATACACGAAAACAAGTGTAGAGAGTGCGGCAATAGACTCCATGCTTGTACTGACAAAATTGGGTTTATGATGTTGAATTGTACCGCAGGAAAATAAACTGGCTCCAACGATATGAGTGTGCCTTTCTCTTCAGATTTTCGAGATTAATTTCTTAAGCCAAGTTTCCTCGTTATATTATCCATGGTTACAATGATAAAAAAAACTCTAAATTTAACACGAAGAGCCAGTTAATTAAACGGACGAAATAAAGCAGGAAAAAGTCCTACAATGGTTTTCGAATTCGACGACCGCCGGTATGTTAACAAGAAATAAGAACTGAATCATCTGAAATGGCGTACGTTTGTTGCGTTTCTTATCAATATCGATGTGCGAGAAATACAAAGTTCATAAAAAATATTCTCTTTTATCGTTGAAATAAATTAATGAAAGTTTAAATTACTAAAATAAGTTTAACTTATAAAAATATCTTACCTAAGACTACATTACAACCTCTGTTCACCCCCTCGTATACTAGCGTAAGTTTTAGGTAAACCCTTTCCCCCTGAAGATTCTTACCAACTTATGGAACCCAAATGCAATTTTTAAAAATCTTTCTTAATTGCTTACCGTTGATTCGTTTAAGTCGTTCTCGCCAAAAAATTAATATTCAATAAATAGAATACCTAAGTAATGACGGAAGACTTATAAAAATCCCACAATGTAAAATTGTTATTTCGTGTATCATACAATGGCTATTATCAATTGCCACTTCGTTTGTACTTACCTATGACATCTTAAAGTCGGGAAGTGCCAGGGCAAAACAGTAAAGAGCTGTTACCGAGAACTATCCAACGGTCTGAATGAAAATACATTACGGCATTATAGATCGATTTTACACGTCCTAGCTAGCCAATATAGAGAATTTTCTTTAAAATACATCGCAAGAGTATGGATATAAGCAGTGGCGGATCTAGACCGTAATCAAGAGGGGGGGGGG
>NNCF01134622.1:103415-118641 GCA_002313205.1 Laupala kohalensis
ATAAAGAAGATGAAATACATAGGACTTGAAATTAGTATTCATCTAGTTTTTATTAACGACAGAACAACTTTAGCGCCAAAATAATACAACCTTGTTACATTGATAAATAATTTGATGACATGAAGAATGCATCCAATTAGAAAGCGTAACTCAATTTTAACAGATCCTTTACAAGGAGTCACACTGTTACTGGCAGATACCATTAAAATTGCCGATGAAAAGATTCAAAGAGTAAAGGTGTGTGTTCATAGAACACATGTTTGGGACGCCATAAAACGCTAATTTTATTCCAGGAGCCCATTCATAAATGAGCTTCCGGCATGATAAGTTAACGAACTGACATTATGTAGCTAATCGTATTTGCATTTCACAACTAGTTTTCTCATAGAATTTCACTGAAGCACTCCAATTGAAGCGAATTTTTTTTTGCACAATTCATAATGAATGTATAATTAAAATCAATGTCATACTTATGTTTCGAACTACATTTTCGTCATTTGCCGAGTCACGAGAGCCTATTTAGACAGAAAGATTGGTAGGCGAGATCTTATTCCTATTCATCCCCAGCAATATAATTCTCACAGTAATTAACTACAAAGGAACCCATATAATTCCGATAATCATTTGAAGAAATTCCCATCAAAAAATGATTCAATAATTTTTATTCAATAATGTGAACTCTTTCGAGAGAGACGTCTATCTCGCTTCAATGATGAAATTGTTTTATAATTATCATTGCTCTCACTATTATTTAGCTCACATCGTCTCACTTTAAATTGAAATTTGTCAATACACAGTCTTACGGCATGGAATACACATTAGTGATTTCATCTAAATTTCATGAACCATAGCAGATTCTACGTACTTGATGAGTGAGTCCCTCTATAGATTAACGGATCCCCTGTTGAGTTACACTGCAAATGGCTTTCTTTCTGAAGTACTGAAGCCCCCACCCCGAGGGGGACGCATCTTCAGAATGACGTTTTGAGAATCTCGTATTTCTTGTAATTCATATCTGTATATTGATCGTGGTTTGTTGTTTAAATATTTCATGGGTTCAGAATGCGACATAGCGGGACGCCACCTTCCAACAGTTCTTTCACCAATCTCCAAGACACAGGAGTTGGTAAACAAAAGAAATTACATTATCTAGAAATGTGTGCACCTTTGGAATATCAACTATCCATATCTAATGAGCTCAAAATTGTACAACGGAATCATAATCGATTGAAAAATTTTTATAAAAGATATGTCAGTCAATTTGATATTCGTTATTCTTATTACTGGATAAACAACATGCTTCGAATTATTTTAAAATAATTCTCTCTGTGCGCAGACAAGTAAGGGCAATAAAATGAGGATTCCGAAGTATTGCTTCTCACAAATAAAGAAGTAAAGATAAAATTCATTTCTAGTTGAAAGGGTAGACAATAAAATACAATGAAGGACAAAGTGTACTCGATGCTACACTATAATATGACTTCCGCTAAGATTCTGCCATATAAACAATGGTATCGTAGACGTCAGTAGTATAATTAGAACAGTCTCTCGCCCTCCTCGGATCGAACGAGCCTCATGATTACAGAGTCATTCCACGATGGAAAGACCTAGTTTTAAAACCTCGGCCCTCCATTAATAATTTACATTCATTCTTTTATTTCACTAAATATATACACTGAAATTCCTGCTTCCTTAATAATCCATGTCCACATGCTCAACATCACTTAAGTTATTCTGCTTAGTCGAACACTCGGAACACTATCAACGCCACAGAAATCTGCTAAGTAGAACACTCGGTGGTATTGGTGGTGATGCTGCTGTGAGGCACGTTCACGGCAGAGGTCTCACGTACACCTCTTCGTCAGTGAAAACCAAACTTCAGGAAGTACGTTCACCGCGCGGCAAAATCGAGCCCCGTCACGACGGATCTGTGCACGCACTGCGCGCGCGCGCAAGCTGTAGGGCGACCCCGCTACACGACGTAGGGCCGGTAGAGTGGGTCGACTGCGTGCGCGGGGGCCGACGCCGGCGGCGGGGGTGGCGGAGGCGAATGACTGCCCGGGGCGGAGACCGAGCCGGGGCTGGAACACGCGTCGTCACTCAACACGTCGTCATCGTCGCCTCGCGGGGGCGGCGACACGGCAGGGGCGGGGAGCACGGCTCCTGCCGAAGCGGGCACGGGCGTGCGAGTTGCTGCTGCGGGCGCTGGACTGCTTGATGAGGGCGGGGGTGGCTGCGTCGCGGTCGCTCCCGCCGAGCTGCCGCTTCCCGCACCCACGGACTCCTTCGCTCGAGCCTCTTGCTGCGCCTTCTTGCTGCGCTTCCACTTCATGCGCCGGTTCTGGAACCAGATCTTCACCTACGAAAATACATGCAAGCGCGACGAATGGTTAATCACAGCGGGAAATAGAGAGTTCCCAAATCTTTCGATGCCGCTGAGCTGTCGGCATTTGTTGAGGCAGAATATTTTCAAACCACCTCTATGTTACACTATGCAAGATTTTTGAATAGACAAACACAAGTCATGAATAAGGATAAGTTTAAATACAATGGTAGCTAAATGTTTTCAAGAAACAGCAAATAATTTAAATATTGCGTGACTAAATAAACCATACGGGTCAACCTCATGGAAAATGACATTGTTATAATAATTAAAAGGACCAATATTCCAGGTACTAAAGCAAAATTTCCACTATTTAGTCTGGGAAAGAAAGTAAGTCAGAACATTGTTTTAAAACATTTATTTCATACACAGAGTGTTTTGCTTATAAATATATCCTGAGTAATAGTTATACATTTAACCAAAAATATACCAATATCTTTATCGAGCATGTGAATTATACGAGCATTATTTTGATTCCGTATTTTGAAGTTATTGTAGGAGACGAATTAATAAATATTTGGTTAAAAGTGAACTGAATAAGCTCTCACTGTTGTAGGCAGAAAGGATATTTCATTTTTTTTAGGGACCGGGTGGAGGCAAATCCACGGACACCAACCTCAGTTGCTTGAAATCGTACACGCGATAAGAATAAAGACGAATGTAGAATTTATTTATTTAACAAGTTTGAAATTTTAGTTACTTTTTTAAATCAACTTTCTTTGATCCTATTCAAATTATGGGGGTGATTGGACGATTGTATCCCCCCACACACCTTGTCAGACTAAAAAATACCTTACCCTCGTGGCTTTGTAAATGAATGTAAAGCTAATTTGAACAACTGTTGAAGTGAAATAACTGGAGAATTATTCGTTAGTAAATTTTTCGTTTATGAGGAAAATGATAGTATCAGCTTTGGAAATGAGAAAAAGGAAAACAATGCAAAATTACTAATTGAATTTTCTGCCTACCCGACGTGTACACTACAATTTTTCTTCGATATTAAATCTGTACAATACACTATTTAATTTCACTTACAGTTTAATTACTTACATTTTCACTTACAGTATAATCAACAAGAGTTTAATGTCATCAAGTGTTGTTTTTTATTTTTAGTAGAAGAAATTATTGTATCAGACACAATTATTACATGGATGGAACAGCTTTAAAATGAGGATACACCATAAACGATCTTGGTGTTAATTTAATTAGCAATTTATCCTTCGGTTCTCATGTGTATCAAATAATAAGTGAATTAATAAAGTCCCTAGAGTTTACATTCAGCAACCCTGGAGATATGAGAAATACAAATCAATTAATATATCTATTCAATCCAGTAGTAAGATCCAAATTAGAATATGCTGCTCTTGTGTGGACTCCGTATTACAGAACGCATATACATAGCCCAGAAGGAGTCGAGAAGATATTTTAACATTTTTATACTTTAAAAAGTAGAATGTTTCAGCATATGGGTTACGTAAATCGTATGCATCCTTACTAAATGAATTTAATGTATCCCGACTATCTCAACAAAGGGTATTAGCACAGTAGGTATTTGGGACAAACCTCAAATACTACAGAAATTTTGTGTTTATGTTAAGACTAAGAAACTGAGGGAGACGTACTTATTTCATTTCCGAGTCTCTAACACGTTCTCATAAGCAGTCACCTCTCTTCCATATGTCTCTTCATACATAAGAAAATTTTTATTCTTGGTTACCTTGACTTCAATGATTCTTTACAGAAATTTGCACTAAGACTGAACATCATATTTTTAAAAATTATTTTAAATATCTTCATTATTTGTTTTATTATTTATTATGTATTTCATTATTCTATGAATTTTAATTTTTTTGTATGTGTTCTGTAAACCTTTTTTACGCTTGTTTTATATTACGGTTATTTATTTTTTAATATGTATTACTTGTAATTCAATAGTTCATTTGTATTTTCTCCACTGTAATCGAAACTATAATGTTCTGTTATATTGGAAATAAATTACGACGGAACGAATTCATTAAAGGAATGCTCTTGGTGTTTCAAATTAACTACTAACATAATCTCCAACAATCACAGACACGTAGTATTATTATCGAAGAACCTCGTTACCACACACTCATTATGAAATTAATCATTATAATCATTTTCGAGAGAAAAGGTCAGATGATAGTTTAAATATCAAAAGTAACAACAAACTATGTATAATTCTTTTGATCATGTTCTATTCATTTCTCTGAGTCAGCACCCAAGAATACTTACATAGCTCGTGAAATATACAAATGTGGAATACAGTAATAAACAATGGTTAACTATCAAAGTATAACGGTATGAAAAGCAAACACACGTACCTTTAAAAAAAATTAAAAATGGGTTATTTTAAATACACGAAAAGAATGTTGCGGGGTATAGGAGAAAATAATCCAAAGATAAGATAAAAAGGACACAGCACTTCATTCTTGAGTCTCTCCATGGTTGTTGGTCACCTATGGTGTTCCGAGTTTTCTAACAATCCATTTAGAAATACTAAGAACATGTAGGTATCCGTTTAGAGGAGAATGGTTATACGAGATGAATAACGTGGAGAATGGACAAATGTAGATAATCATGGAGAGCGTAAGTATAAGCCGCGCAACATAGCTCCCGCTCTTGTTGCCGAGCCGAAAGTGAGGGTGTGAGGGTGAAAGAGGAGGAAAATAAACGCTACTCTGAAAACATTCGTCATTTAGAACGAAGGGTCTTCAACCAGACGCACACCGTCCGGTTTTCCCCACCGACCACCGAAGTACGACGAAGGGCATTGTACCTCGGAGGGACGCTGAGACCGTTTTCGTGGAAAGTGCGACAATCCCACCCCATTAGTAGACCACGTTATAGTATGCAGGTTGGCTAATAGCAGCCTGGCGAGACCAGGAGTTATATTGCACGACTTATACCTTCCTCACTTATTGACTCAAACACCAAGGCATCTCAATGAAAGATAACGAAGTTGAATGTCCATCATTCCAGATAGTGTAACGCCACCGTCGCAATAAACGTGGAATGCAAGAGGACGAACGTGAAAATACGCAAAATAGATTTTTAAAATCGTTCAATGGAATAATTATCAGACAAGAGTGATAAACACAGAAATAATTCATACGTAGAAATATAGTACAATATAACCTATTCCTTTTCAAAATCAGCAGAAACCACACACCATATTTGTGTTACGAAATGAAAAAAAATGAATTATCTTTTAAACTTAGCTATAACGAAGAAGTAAGATTGTCTAGCACTACATGAAATCAATTCCTTGCATCTTGCGTTAAAAGAGAAGAATTTTATTTCATAGTGTTATTTTTTAGTTTTATCTTTGACAATTTTACTGGTACTAAAATTTTGTTTTTAACAGATTATTTAAATAATTTTGAATTAAAAATTCAAATTAATAAAAATAAATATCTAGTTTTGTACATAGCGAATTGTCTTTTTTTACAGCATTGTTTTAAAATATTCGATTATCCGAATATCTGCGCATCAGAATCAGCCTGATCCCCAAGTAAATTCGAGTTCAGCTGTTTTGCGTCTTGTACTTACTCTGAGTGTAAATGACGAAACCACTACTGTGAATAAACATAACTTTAATTTTCAGATACACAGACTCTAACGTAAGATAAGTATAGTAATCAAGTTGAACATTCTAGATCTAAAATTATTTTGGGATTTGTATACATATATCTTTTCATGTTATTTGTCTTTTCTTCACCAGATATCTTGTTTGGATGTACGAGTATACTACTCACAGGAATTTTAACGCCAAATACCACTAGAGAATGAGAAGTAAAATTTTTCCCGATCCTCATACTCAGTTTTTCCGTAGGTAGAACGCACTTGGCTCACTGACGTGCTCGATGCGATTCCATCATCAACTTAGAGAAAAATCAATTTCAATTCTTTAGTATGTTTCTTTGAGACATCCTATAAAAATGTCTTCTGGATTACTGGAAATACCTGTAATACATGTGATTCATAATGTTCGGTCACACAGGATGTCCATTTTCCCATAGTAGATAAAGACAAGAACATTTTAAGTCTCAAGCATTATGAGCAGCAAACCAACGAGTTTTAATTTATCATTCACGAACATGAAAATAATAAATAAAAATGTTTATTGATAATAGCACCAGCAATATCATTATGGCAAATTCTGTGCTAATATTCCTTCTCGATTTTCTTATTTTCTCGGACAGTCAACGTAGCAATGAGATTATTTTCATCGGTCCAGAAGAAGAAGTCTCTGAAATATATAATAACAAAAACATCAGATCGAGCTAATAGGAAATTAAAACGGCTAAGCTATTTACCATTATTTTCAATAATATTCATTCTATAATTCTGTATTAGCGATTATTCAGCTTATTATTATTTCGATTTCAATCCCCTTTCTCTGCATTTTCTTGCTCTCCCTTCCTGCCAGTTGCTGTGGTTCTCCCCGCGATAGCACGTTTGCATGGTGCGACATGTTAGTTTTAGCGTTTTGCTCCTCCGCGGGCAGCGATGACGTATATGCTAGAGGCTTCTCAGGCTCCTCCCCACACAACGTCCTCCAACTTCACTCCACCCTCTGGGAGGAATTCGCAAACGTTGCTCCCTCGAGATTACCATTTCTTCGTCCTCAGGGGCTCCAGCCGTCACGAGTACTTCCTCCATCATCTCACGGGAATCACTCATTTCTAGGACACATCAATGCCAAACCTCACAATATCAACAACCATCATTTGCTTTGAGTGGTCTACATCTATACGGCTCTGTGCTGACTGAAACGTTGAGTGCTTTCCGCATGAACAGTGCAACTACTTCAGAAGTCGCTGTCTGTGCTCACATTCGCCACAGTAACCATCAGTATCCCTAACATCACCCCACCACCATCGGCACAACCGCTTTAGGGCCTGGTGTCGTCGCCGCTGTCTTGGCGTGGAGGGATAAGCCCTAAACGTATGGCTGGCGGATTTGTTCGGATTAGGAAGAAGCCGCGACTTGCGGAGCGCCTGAGGTGACAGTCAGGGACCCTAGACGCAGGAGGAGAGAGCCCTTGCCAGGAACAGGAACGAGTGTAGCTCTAGCGAAAGAGATGAGGCAGTTGGAGTGGCCGGTACCAAGATAAGGAACAAGATCGAAAAACTGGGAGCGAGAGGTACCAGATCAGCTGTGACCCCAAAAGGGTTGAATGTAAAGAAGCATATTATAACATTAAACTCAACGTCCCTCATATATTTCAGAGAAGGTGGTCTCCATTTCTAGGCTTAGAATCCATGTTCGTGATCAGATCATACTTCGTATGTCTTTAATATAATTTAATGAATGTTTTTGAATTCCGTTCTCATAGACGGATCTTGATTCCATTCTTATAATTCAGTCACCCCTGCAATGGATCTTTACAACCTGTAATATAAACCCGTGGCCTTATTCAGACCTTAATGTATACCTCTAAAGGCTAGTGCTTATTTTCTCTCCTACACAATGTCATACACATTATGTAGAAAATAAAGAGAGAACGATCAACAAATGAGATATACAACTCACACAGAACTCACCTGAGTTTCAGTTAACATGAGTGATGTGGCTACCTCAAAGCGCTTGGGTCGCGAGAGATACTTGTTGTGGCGAAATTGCTTCTCCAGCTCCAGCAGCTGCTGGGAAGTGAAGGCGGTGCGCGGTCGCCGCGTCTTGCCCAGCAGTGCGTGCTGCGGAGCGCAACCTGGGGACACAGGATTATCAGACAAACAAGTGCAAAATACTAAGAGAACATAATTGCACATATGTTTAAATTTCCTTCAATAAATTTTTCCCCTTTAACTTTGACAATTTTTATCCTGTCAAGGTGAATGCAAAACTAAGGTAACGATTTTAGTTGTCGGATGAGATTTTAGTTGTCGGATGCGTTACAGATGAGAACCATCACACAGGAGTAGAATGAAACCACTACCAAACATTTTCCCCATCAAAAAACAAGTGTAAGACATTAAAATTATGAAGTAGTTTATTAAGAAGAAGGATGAACTATTACAACGCGTCAACATCAATGTAGTACTTGCTTTGATAAATCAGAGATCAGCATTACTCATACCCGACCTATCAGGATGTAGTAAAGAACAATTCTGAAGTGACAGCGTGGTTACCTGAATGAAAATTATAGTTCAGATTTTTAGTCCACCAGTTATGATTACATTTCATTGTAAAATTATTGTACTATTAGTTATTTTGATACTACAAAAATAATTGCAAATTATCATGTGTTTAATGTCATTTCTATAGTGGACACAACTGCTCTTTTTGAAAAACTGCAAGAGATGCATACGTATTATCAAACGGCTGATGCTGATATGCAACAATATCTGCATATAGACTCTATATAGTATCAATGGCTGCGCCCGTCCCACCGCACCGCAGATTGTCGGAAACAAAAAATGATCGCTTCTCAAATCACAGAATCCACTACTCCAAAATACTTTGACCCCGCCATTCACAACTTAGACTAAAAAGAATACCCCTCCACCCACATATTCTATGACCAATGCGAAGTATTAGCTTCACAATGTTAAATTCGAACCATCTTGCGCCACGTAAAAACCCACTTCGCGCCATCCGGTTCTATCCTTACGGGAATATTAATAGCCCGGACAAAGTAGACATTGAAACTTGGAGAAATTCCATTACAACTGAAAATATGAAAACATCTTCCTATCATTACCGTACATCAAATATCACAAGTACCCATCGTTCCGACTAAAAAAATGTTCTGAGCTATGCGAAGTTTTCCGAGGTTGAGTTGTGACTGGACTATGACTCTTAACGTACGTATGAAATCGGATGGCGTGAAATGGGTCTATATCTATGCTTCCGTAATTATTACCCCACTTTTATGCTTCAACTTTGTGACATAATCCAAATATGTACAATCTACATGGAATTTCCAGATCTTTCTGCAAGCAGGGGTAAATGTGCTAGAAGAGGGTGACCTGGAAAGCAGAAAACTGTGACCTTCGTATTCGTTACTTTATGAGAAAACATTACTTTGTACTTAAATTGGGTCAGCGTGTTCTTGATTGAATTATTGAGGGGAGATTTCAGGCAGTAACCGCCAACTATCTGTCTGTAACAAATTCAGAATACATATTCTCTAAATCTGGGTATTTATCCTAAGAAATTTCTATGGATCATCTTGATGAAACCGTGTGTCAACAACCCACCTTCAAATATTATACAACGCATATTTAATGTGTTAGACAAAGTTCCACAGGAATATTAATGTAGAGGTTTCTCCATAACCCTAACAATTCTATTCTGACCTTGGAAAGTTGGGATATAGAGATGTGAGATTTTTCAACATCATATCGTAAATGTTCGTGCTACATTAACAACATTGAAGTAAACGAAGAATCACTTATTTCATACGAATGAGTTTATCAGGGTAACTATCTCATTGGAGATGATTTCGAACAATGAGACGACATAATTTTTTTGTCGTTGTTTTTTCTTGGGGGGAATCCGGAATTTGGGTTCGTTTATTAAGTACAATATAGTGAAATGTTTTCTTCTGCTAACATTCATAGTTCATTTTTTTGTCGGTGTTCACGATAACGTGACTGGCACTAAACAAAGTGAAGACGCTGTACCAATGCTTTGAGGGATGGTATGTTTGCACAGCAAATATGCATCTTTTCTTTTCTTTTTCATTTCTCTATCACTCGACGTCAAAGTTTCCTTACCTAATAGGTCTTCCTTGCAATCTTCACCTTTAGATAAGGATACGATTCAAAGGATTACTTCGTCCTCTAGCTGATGAGAATAAATTAATGACCTTAAGGTTGACGAACACTAAAGCCCCACAAAAAAGAACAACAAAATAAACAAAAAATATTTTACGTGTACTCAAAAATTTACAAGAATTTTACTCAAGATGAACCCACCACGATATCAGGTTATTTGATTTATTTCATATTTGTTTAGTATTCTTAATCACACATAATCCTAATGTAGATATTTCCATCTCTCTTTTTAGGACACATGCCCTCACCTTCAGCATAAAACAATTGCTAAATGCCTCTCCATCTATATCAATGTATGTTAACGGAACTTATACGCTGTTGACACTCAGAAAAAGGACGTTAAGGTTACCGAAGTCAACTCCTCGAGAGGGGAAAGGAACCGAACAAGAAACCTAATATTGTTAGGTTTACGATCGGAAAAACTAGTTAAAACGTGATTTGGCCTCCACTTTCAGCATCTATTAAGCACAATAATAGAAGAAGTATCGTTCCAAATTAAGAAAATACTACATTTCTAGCCAGCGGCTAAGTATATGAGCATGTAAAACGACCAGTTTGTATAAACAGTTTTCGCGATCAAATACGTAAGAAATATCTATGACTTCATGCATTGCAAATGACTATACTCTCCAGTGTCTCATCTTCGCATGTTATCACTTACAATGAGAAGCGTGTAATGCAAAAGAAAGCTATAATGTACAGAGTGGAAGCAGAAATTATGAGCAGGATTGGGACGCTGTTAAGGGGTAGTGGAGAGAGAATCAGTGTTATCGCCGGTCGTTGGGTCTTATCAGGCGTGGACGCTGCTCCGCCACATGTCACCCGAATTCAATTAGCGCTTTATTTTCCGGATGAGGATTAACTCGCAATATCTCCAGGATCAGAGGGACCCCTTTGCATCCACTCGTGTCCCAAGGCCAAGCTTCGTTGCTCAGAGCGCATACTGAGCGGAAATTAAAACTGTAAAGACATCGAGAAAATATTCATATCTCCATTCTAACGCAATAGCACTCATACATTTTAAGTTTTTGTGTGGAAATTTAAAATGCGTTAAGGCACTCAAGTAAAAATGCCATTGGTGTGGCCATCTGTTATCGCCAAACGGCCATTGGTGGCCATATTAAACGAATGGCCATCAATGGCTCGGTCTTTGGTAGCCACTTGAAACGAATGACCGTTTGGCGTTAACCGATGGCCACTCAGTGGCCATTTTTACTAGAGCCATTTTTACATTTTTACTATGAGTCAAAATCGACTAAAGGATTTATTCTCAAAAATGAATGGAACAATTTTTTTTTATTTCTAAAAATCTAATAATCAAAAATTTATCTGCCACCGAGCATTGGTTACTTGCAGAGTAATAAATATTATATTATATATTGTAAATATCACAACCAAAAACGTATTTTCACCTTTTCGCACACACATACTCCAACATTAGCCGTGATGTATTGTAATTTCCAAGTTTTCGGTCAATAGACCAAAGCAAACAAGTCTCGGTCAATGAACATCAAAATCTCCTCCCGAAAGAACACATCTATGAAATTTAACCTCAAGATACAATCCAAATACTCACTGAACATTCGCCTATACTGTGAATCACATATAATAATATAGAACTCAATACAAAGGTACATATTATTCTACTTAGAGATTACGTACATATGAACACTTAATGAATGAAAGTTTTGATTATTAATTAATGAAAAATCCCTGTTTTACCAGGATATCAAATTTATTTATTTCAAAACATGTTTTCGCTTGATGATGACGGACATTCCGCCAAAAACAAGTTTTGAAATAAAAAAAATTGGTTGCTATGGCAAAACGTGGAAATTTCATTAATGTTTTGATAATTAAGTTAAAAAAGACTATCAAATAAAAAATGACTTGAAAAGATCAAAAAAGTACAAAAAGGTGAATAAAATGAATAAATAATATCCATTTACGCATTAAAGGAATTATTTTTTACATTTAACTTTCACGAGGACCAAAGGTTTTTTATTATGTTCGATAACTCTTCAAAAATGTTTCGATACAACGCAAATGACTTTAAATTACTTTCGAATAAACTGTAAACACAACTAAAAACTTCAGGAAATTTCATAAAACCATTTTTCTTTATTTTCTGAGCAAATTAAAATACTTTTGAATGATATAACTGCTTTAATTTGAAATATATGATGCAAAACTGGAACATTAATTTAGTTAAAATAAATATGCAATAATTCTTCAAATTTTCCATTTGAATAACTAGAAGCATGGATTAAATAACTAGACCAATAATTTTTTTTTAATTATTGGTTCATGTAACATAATATAAATCGCCATGTTTTAATTCCGTATAACGACACTGAAACAGAGATAGCGATAATTTTCCTTCACAAAGAGTTAAAAATTTCACGTTAATAGAGACTAATAAATTGCACCCAATATCATAGTGGATAGTCGTTATCTTTCGATAAACTTCTGACATGAGCCCATCTAATAAGCATTATCTTTACCAAGTTAATAAAAACTTTTTTTCAATATTGAGTGGCTCACACACATAATGAATATAATCTGTCCTCAATTGCATTGAAGGTAGATATGCGGTAACGGCGGAAAAACAAAGATAACATCAAATATATTTGGTAATAGTTCCTTTTTATTTCCATTCTGTATTTCCCAAGGAGTGATAAATAAGAGCGAACATGATAATTTATAGTTAATAAAACATCAATTTTTAACTATTGTTTTAGCAAGAAGTTATACATATTAAAATGCTAGAATAATTCAGGGAATAGTTTCATCCAAATATTCATATCCAAAAGAAATATTTAATATGATGTATTTAATGGAATATATGCAATCCTTTAATTTGAGGAAAATATTTAATGCAAAACTGTCAGACATGATGGGATTTCAATTACTTTCGGACTGAGTTAAATTAAATGGAGCTGCAGAAGGTGCTTCCGAACAAAAGGGTGAGTCATGTTAGCGAGAACTTTCACGTGAACTAGTATAATTGTGTTAGCAATGATATGTTTTGATTTCCAGACATCAAATAAATGCGGCTAATGTCAAGTTAGTAGAATGAAAATACACTTTTGATTACTCTTTCCAATTGGATTATCCTTATAAAAATGTTCGTAAAGATGGCGGAAATTTGGGTTTTAAGTCCGGGATCTGTCGAGAAAAATATAATTTACTATTAGAATAGATTCCAATAGATGCAGCGAACGAAGATCTACTTGTGTGTTCCGAAATCCAAAAATAGAAAATGAGCAAATTTTTTAATCGAACAAAATGAAATACCAATTATTTGGTGTATTTGCGTCAGTTTTGTATTTCAATCGACGGGAAAAGAACTGATCTTCAAAGAGGAACTTATAAATATGCAATAATAAATGTTACTGTTTGTGCGTCTCGAACCAAAATGTTATTTGATACTAGTTTCCTTCATTCAAAAGAAATATGAAATGTGCATTGCCTGTTTTCCATTTTGACACTGTCTTTCAAATAATTCTTAGACCAGAAAATGGTTTTACAGACACTTGCAGACAACCTGCTAAACAGCAAAGTCTGCAAATCGCTGCGTATAGCTGAGCGCGGCGTCCAGACGCACGGGCGAATTCCTCGCTCTTCTAGATACTTCTACGACCCTATATCGCGCGTTATTACAAGCTCGTAACAGGTAATGAACACAAATAATATTTGTTTAAATAAAATTTGATATAATAAGAACTGTGAAATGTAAGCGTCTGCGCCGAGGAGCGATCGGCATGGACTGATACAAGTACTTCGTCTCTGGTTCAACCCTCATTTACAAAACAATACAGAATTATTAAAGAAAAAATTTCTACAATTAAAAGAAACAGCTAATTCCATTATCTACAACTTTACCAGACACAAGACATAAAAAAGATTCTCGCAGATTTTTTTCATGTCATAGTAACAAAAGAATTCTTTTGAAGTAAAGTTTTTTAAGAAATTCGTAATTTTAAGTACATTGTATGACTGTTAATGCAACCATCATGTAAACTTCGTCATACCCACAGCATGGCCTCGCGCTCAACTACACCCCGCTGATCGAACTCCTCTGTGTATGGTCCAGGATACAAGGATCATTATCACGTCAAGGATACCAGTACCGTCATCCAATTCATTTTGTGGATTCTTTTCGGTGGAAGCAATGGGCTAAGTGGCGTTATCGAGGGAAATAAAGGATAAATTTGGACATTTATTCGATCGGTTCCAAGTTCCTCTTCAGACACGGAGAAGAGAATGTACTTGAAAGGAGACGCAGGGAACAAAACCTTTTCAGTGATCTCTTTGAGATCGGAAACGAAAATATTACTAGTAGATGATAAGTACGGTATTGACAAAACGAAGTTTCCTAATTACTGAAACAGTAACATAAACAAACATTTTCAGTAGATATTAATAAAGATTTAAGTAGGATTACTACAATGGCCAGTTGTAAAATGACCGACCCACAATCCCTGAATGAAATGCATTACATACCCTTTACACTCCTCTCATGACTACTTATCAATTCGTACATCTTATATCTCCACTGCTGAGCATATGATTTTGGGGCACGTGTCCTGTTCCATTGGAGCTCATCGCCACGTGTCCGAGCGTAATCCAAGAGCCTCACTCCCCTCGATGGGGCAGTACGATATCTCCTCCCTCGTTACAGCATTAACGTCAGTGATCGTTATCGATGACAAACCGCTAACACTCCTTTCGTGTCGCATGGCTCTCGAACTTATTACTTCACAAATATTACTCTACATCCCAAAACTGTAAAGGGATTTTAAAAAAGTGAGATATGCCCGCAAAAGCGCCCCCTCTCATCCATTTCATACTGATAGTAATGAAGGAATACAATACAATAGATGGATCACCCTAGGGATAAGAATTTCTTCAAAAAACAAACGCCGTTTATATTATCTTTCAAAACGCTATAACCAGCCACCCGAATTCCATAATTATTTTCGTAAATATAAGACTATTCTCCGAAAAGTAGTCTATGCAGCTAAAGTTATGGAAA